>MU826364.1:946498-1043998 GCA_029204205.1 Desmophyllum pertusum
TTTTTCTGGGTGGCCTGCACTTTTTCTCGCCACTTCCATTTTTTCTGGTCGGCCTGCACTTTTTCTGGTCGGCTTGCACTTTTTTTTCTGGAAGCCTGCACTTTTTCTGGTCGGCCTGCACTTTTCTGGCAGGCCTGGCCTGTTGACTGGGTGGCCTGCACTTTTACTGGTCAACTTCCATTTTTTCTTGGCCGGGCCTGCCCTTTTTTCTGGTCGGCCTGCACTTTTTTTCGGTCGGCCTGTGTCACTTTTGTCTGGCCGCGGCCCATGCCTTTTTGTCTGGGTGGCCTGCAACTTTTTCCTCGCCAACTTCCATTTTTTCTGGGTAGGCGCTGCACTTTTTCTGGTCGGCCTGCAACTTTTTTCATGGTCGGCCTGCCCTTGTTTCTGGTCGGCCTGCACTTTTTCCTGGCCGGCCTGCCCTTTTTCTGGGTGGCCTGCACTTTTGTTCATGGTCAACTTCCATTTTTTTCTTCTGGCCTGCTCCTGCCCTTTTTTCTGGTCGGGCCTGCCCTTTTTTCCTGGTCGGACCTGCACTTTTTCTAGCCAACCTGCTGCGTCACTTTTTTCTCCTGGTCGGCCTGCACTTTTTTTTCTAGCCGGCCTGTCACTTTTTTCTGGGTGGCCTGGCACTTTTTTACTCGCCAACTTCCAATTTTTTTCTGGCGGCCTGCCTTTTTTCTGGGTGGCCTGCCCACTTTTTCTCGCCAACTTCCATTTTTTCTGGTCGGCCTGCACTTTTTCTGGTCGGCCTGCACTTTTTCTGGACGGCCTGCCCTTTTTCTGGTCGGCCTGCACTTTTTCTGGCCGGCCTGCCCTTTTTCTGGGTGGCCTGCACTTTTTCTGGTCAACTTCCATTTTTTCTGGCCGGCCTGCCCTTTTTTCTGGTCGGCCTGCCCTTTTTCTGGTCGGCCTGCACTTTTTCTGGCCAACTTCCATTTTTTCTGGTCGGCCTGCAATTTTTTCTGGACGGCCTGCACTTTTTTCTGGTCGGCCTGCACTTTTTCTGGTCGGCCTGCCCTTTTCTGGCCGGCCTGCACTTTTTCTCGCCTTTTTCTGGTCGGCCTGCACTTTTTTCTGGTCGGCCTGCACTTTTTTTCTGGACGGCCTGCCCTTTTTCTGGTCGGCCTGCACTTTTTCTGGCCGGCCTGCCCTTTTTCTGGGTGGCCTGCACTTTTTCTGGTCAACTTCCATTTTTTCTGGCCGGCCTGCCCTTTTTTCTGGTCGGCCTGCCCTTTTTCTGGTCGGCCTGCACTTTTTCTGGCCAACTTCCATTTTTTCTGGTCGGCCTGCAATTTTTCTGGACGGCCTGCACTTTTTCTGGTCGGCCTGCACTTTTTTCTGGTCGGCCTGCCCTTTTTCTGCTCGGCCTGCACTTTTTCTGGCCGGGCCTGCCCTTTTTCTGGGTGGCCTGCACTTTTTCTGGTCAACTTCCATTTTTTCTGGTCGGCCTGCACTTTTTCTAGCCGACCTGCCACTGCACTTTTTCTGGCCGGCCTGCCCTTTTTCTGGTCGGCCTGCACTTTTTTCTGGTCGGCCTGCCCTTTTTCTGGTCGGCCTGCACTTTTTCTGGCCGGCCTGCCCTTTTTCTGGGTGGCCTGCACTTTTTCTGGTCAACTTCCATTTTTTCTGGCCGGCCTGCCCTTTTTTCTGGTCGGCCTGCCCTTTTTCTGGTCGGCCTGCACTTTTTCTCGCCAACTTCCATTTTTTCTGGTCGGCCTGCACTTTTTCTGCTGGTCGGCTTGCACTTTTTTCTGGACGGCCTGCCCTTTTTCTGGTCGGCCTGCACTTTTCTGGCCGGCCTGCCCTTTTCTGGGTGGCCTGCACTTTTTCTGGTCAACTTCCATTTTTTCTGGCCGCCTGCCCTTTTTTCTGGTCGGCCTGCCCTTTTTCTGCTCGGCCTGCACTTTTCTGGCCGGCCTGCCCTTTTTCTGGGTGGCCTGCACTTTTTTTGGTCAACTTCCATTTTTCTGGTCGGCCTGCACTTTTCTAGCCGACCTGCACTTTTTCTGGACGGCCTGCACTTTTTCTGGTCGGCCTGCCCTTTTTTCTGGTCGGCCTGCACTTTTTCTGGCCGGCCTGCCCTTTTTCTGGGTGGCCTGCACTTTTTCTGGGTCAACTTCCATTTTTTCTGGCCGGCCTGCCCTTTTTCTGGTCGGCCTGCCCTTTTTCTGGTCGGCCTGCACTGCACTTTTTCTAGCCGACCTGCACTTTTTCTAGTCGGCCTGCACTTTTTCTAGCTGGTCTGCCCTTTTTCTGGGTGGCCTGCACTTTTTCTCGCCAACTTCCATTTTTTCTGGTCGGCCTGCACTTTTTCTGGTCGGCTTGCACTTTTTTCTGGACGGCCTGCCCTTTTTTGGTCGGCCTGCACTTTTTCTGGCCGGCCTGCCCTTTTTCTGGGTGGCCTGCACTTTTTCTGGTCAACTTCCATTTTTTCTGGCCGGCCTGCCCTTTTTTCTGGTCGGCCTGCCCTTTTTCTGGTCGGCCTGCACTTTTTTCTGGCCTGCACTTTTTCTGGTCGGCCTGCACTTTTTTCTGGGTCGCCTGCCCTTTTTCTGGTCGGCCTGCACTTTTTCTGGCCGGCCTGCCCTTTTTCTGGTGGCCTGCACTTTTTCTGGTCAACTTCCATTTTTTTCTGGCCGGCCTGCCCTTTTTTCTGGTCGGCCTGCCCTTTTTCTGGTCGGCCTGCACTTTTTTCTAGCCGACCTGCACTTTTTCTGGTCGGCCTGCACTTTTTCTAGCCGGTCTGCCCTTTTTCTGGGTGGCCTGCACTTTTTCTCGCCAACTTCCATTTTTTCTGGTCGGCCTGCACTTTTTCTGGTCGGCTTGCACTTTTTTCTGGACGGCCTGCCCTTTTTCTGGTCGGCCTGCACTTTTTCTGGCCGGCCTGCCCTTTTTCTGGGTGGCCTGCACTTTTTCTGGTCAACTTCCATTTTTTTCTGGCCGGCCTGCCCTTTTTTCTGGTCGGCCTGCCCTTTTTCTGGTCGGCCTGCACTTTTTCTGGCCAACTTCCATTTTTTCTGGGTGGCCTGCACTTTTTCTGGTCGGCCTGCACTTTTTTCTGGTCGGCCTGCCCTTTTTCTGGTCGGCCTGCACTTTTTCTGGCCGGCCTGCCCTTTTTCTGGGTGGCCTGCACTTTTTTCTGGTCAACTTCCATTTTTTCTGGCCGGCCTGCCCTTTTTTCTGGTCGGCCTGCCCTTTTTCTGGTCGGCCTGCAACTTTTTCTAGCCGACCTGCACTTTTTCTGGTCGGCCTGCACTTTTTCTAGCCGGTCTGCCCTTTTTCTGGGTGGCCTGCACTTTTTCTCGCCAACTTTCCATTTTTTCTGGTCGGCCTGCACTTTTTCTGGTCGGCCTGCACTTTTTCTCGCCAACTTCCATTTTTTTCTGGTCGGCCTGCACTTTTTCTGGTCGGCTTGCACTTTTTTCTGGACGGCCTGCCCTTTTTCTGGTCGGCCTGCACTTTTTCTGGTCGGCCTGCACTTTTTCTGGACGGCCTGCCCTTTTTCTGGTCGGCCTGCACTTTTTCTGGCCGGCCTACCCTTTTTCTGGGTGGCCTGCACTTTTTCTGGTCAACTTCCATTTTTTCTGGCCTGCCCTTTTTTCTGGTCGGCCTGCCCTTTTTCTGGTCGGCCTGCACTTTTTCTGTTCGGCCTGCCCTTTTTCTGGTCGGCCTGCACTTTTTCTGGGTGGCCTGCCCTTTTTCTGGTCGGCCTGCACTTTTTTCTGTTCGGCCTGCCCTTTTTCTGTTCGGCCTGCCCTTTTTCTGGTCGGCCTGCACTTTTCTGGCCGCCTGCCCTTTTTCTGGGTGGCCTGCACTTTTTCTGGTCAACTTCCATTTTTTCTGGCCGGCCTGCCCTTTTTCTGGTCGGCCTGCCCTTTTTCTGGTCGGCCTGCACTTTTTCTGGCCAACTTCCATTTTTTCTGGGTGGCCTGCACTTTTTCTGGCCAACTTCCATTTTTTCTGGTCGGCCTGCACTTTTTCTGGCCGGCCTGCCTTTTTCTGGTGGCCTGCACTTTTTCTGGTCAACTTCCATTTTTTCTGGTCGGCCTGCACTTTTTCTGGCCGGCTTGCACTTTTTTCTGGACGGCCTGCCCTTTTTCTGGTCGGCCTGCACTTTTCTGGCCGGCCTGCCCTTTTTCTGGGTGGCCTGCACTTTTTCTGGTCAACTTCCATTTTTTCTGGCCGCCTGCCCTTTTTTCTGGTCGGCCTGCCCTTTTTCTGGTCGGCCTGCACTTTTTCTGGCCGGCCTGCCCTTTTTCTGGGTGGCCTGCACTTTTTCTGGCCAACTTCCATTTCTTCTGGTCGGCCTGCACTTTTCTAGCCGGCGTGCCTTTTTTCTGGGTGGCCTGCACTTTTTCTGGCCAACTTCCATTTTTTCTGGTCGGCCTGCACTTTTCTGGTCGGCCTGCACTTTTTTCTGGACGGCCTGCCCTTTTTCTGGTCGGCCTGCACTTTTCTGGCCGGCCTGCCCTTTTTCTGGGTGGCCTGCACTTTTTCTGGTCAACTTCCATTTTTTTCTGGCCGGCCTGCCCTTTTTCTGGTCGGCCTGCCCTTTTTCTGGTCGGCCTGCACTTTTTCTGGCCGGCCTGCCCTTTTTCTGGGTGGCCTGCACTTTTTCTGGCCAACTTCCATTTCTTCTGGTCGGCCTGCACTTTTTCTAGCCGACCTGCCCTTTTTCTGGTCGGCCTGCACTTTTTCTGGCCGGCCTACCCTTTTTCTGGGTGGCCTGCACTTTTTCTGGTCAACTTCCATTTTTTCTGGCCTGCCCTTTTTTCTGGTCGGCCTGCCCTTTTTCTGGTCGGCCTGCACTTTTTCTGTTCGGCCTGCCTTTTTCTGGTCGGCCTGCACTTTTTCTGGGTGGCCTGCCCTTTTTCTGGTCGGCCTGCACTTTTTTCTGTTCGGCCTGCCCTTTTTCTGTTCGGCCTGCCCTTTTTCTGGTCGGCCTGCACTTTTTCTGGTGGCCTGCACTTTTTCTAGCCGACCTGCACTTTTTCTGGTCGGCCTGCACTTTTTCTGGTCGGCCTGCCCTTTTTCTGGTCGGCCTGCACTTTTTCTGTTCGGCCTGCCCTTTTTCTGTTCGGCCTGCACTTTTTCTGGTCGGCCTGCACTTTTTTCTGTTCGGCCTGCCCTTTTTCTGTTCGGCCTGCCCTTTTTCTGGTCGGCCTGCACTTTTTTCTGTTCGGCCTGCCCTTTTTCTGGTCGGCCTGCCCTTTTTCTGGTCGGCCTGCACTTTTTCTAGCCGACCTGCACTTTTTCTGGTCGGCCTGCACTTTTTCTGGCCGGCCTGCCTTTTTTTCTGGGTGGCCTGCACTTTTTCTCGCCAACTTCCATTTTTCTGGTCGGCCTGCACTTTTTCTGGTCGGCTTGCACTTTTTTCTGGACGGCCTGCCCTTTTTCTGGTCGGCCTGCACTTTTCTGGCCGGCCTGCCCTTTTTCTGGGTGGCCTGCACTTTTTCTGGTCAACTTCCATTTTTTCTGGCCGGCCTGCCCTTTTTTCTGGTCGGCCTGCCCTTTTTCTGGTCGGCCTGCACTTTTTCTGGCCGGCCTGCCCTTTTTTCTGGGTGGCCTGCACTTTTTCTGGCCAACTTCCATTTTTTCTGGGTGGCCTGCACTTTTTCTGGTCGGCCTGCACTTTTTTCTGGTCGGCCTGCCCTTTTTCTGGTCGGCCTGCACTTTTTCTGGCCGGCCTGCCTTTTTCTGGGTGGCCTGCACTTTTTTCTGGTCAACTTCCATTTTTTCTGGCCGGCCTGCCCTTTTTTCTGGTCGGCCTGCCCTTTTTCTGGTCGGCCTGCACTTTTTCTAGCCGACCTGCACTTTTTCTGGTCGGCCTGCACTTTTTCTAGCCGGTCTGCCCTTTTTCTGGGTGGCCTGCACTTTTTCTCGCCAACTTCCATTTTTTCTGGTCGGCCTGCACTTTTTCTGGTCGGCCTGCACTTTTTCTCGCCAACTTCCATTTTTTCTGGTCGGCCTGCACTTTTTCTGGTCGGCTTGCACTTTTTTCTGGACGGCCTGCCCTTTTTCTGGTCGGCCTGCACTTTTTCTGTTCGGCCTGCCCTTTTTCTGGTCGGCCTGCACTTTTTCTGGGTGGCCTGCCCTTTTTCTGGTCGGCCTGCACTTTTTTCTGTTCGCCTGCCTTTTTCTGTTCGGCCTGCCCTTTTTTCTGGTCGGCCTGCACTTTTTCTGGGTGGCCCTGCACTTTTTCTAGCCGACCTGCACTTTTTCTGGTCGGCCTGCACTTTTTCTGGTCGGCCTGCTCTTTTTCTGGTCGGCCTGCACTTTTTTCTGTTCGGCCTGCCCTTTTTCTGTTCGGCCTGCACTTTTTCTGGTCGGCCTGCACTTTTTTCTGTTCGGCCTGCCCTTTTTCTGTTCGGCCTGCCCTTTTTCTGGTCGGCTTGCACTTTTTTCTGGACGGCCTGCCCTTTTTCTGGTCGGCCTGCACTTTTCTGGCCGGCCTGCCTTTTTCTGGGTGGCCTGCACTTTTTCTGGTCAACTTCCATTTTTTCTGGCCGGCCTGCCCTTTTTTCTGGTCGGCCTGCCCTTTTTCTGGTCGGCCTGCACTTTTTCTGGCCGGCCTGCCCTTTTTCTGGGTGGCCTGCACTTTTTCTGGCCAACTTCCATTTTTTCTGGGTGGCCTGCACTTTTTCTGGTCGGCCTGCACTTTTTTCTGGTCGGCCTGCCCTTTTTCTGGTCGGCCTGCACTTTTTCTGGCCGGCCTGCCCTTTTTCTGGTGGCCTGCACTTTTTCTGGTCAACTTCCATTTTTTCTGGCCGGCCTGCCCTTTTTTCTGGTCGGCCTGCCCTTTTTCTGGTCGGCCTGCACTTTTTCTAGCCGACCTGCACTTTTTCTGGTCGGCCTGCACTTTTTCTAGCCGGTCTGCCCTTTTTCTGGGTGGCCTGCACTTTTTCTCGCCAACTTCCATTTTTCTGGTCGGCCTGCACTTTTTCTGGTCGGCCTGCACTTTTTCTCGCCAACTTCCATTTTTTCTGGTCGGCCTGCACTTTTTCTGGTCGGCTTGCACTTTTTTCTGGACGGCCTGCCCTTTTTCTGGTCGGCCTGCACTTTTTCTGGTCGGCCTGCACTTTTTTCTGGACGGCCTGCCCTTTTTCTGGTCGGCCTGCACTTTTTCTGGCCGGCCTACCCTTTTTCTGGGTGGCCTGCACTTTTTCTGGTCAACTTCCATTTTTTCTGGCCTGCCCTTTTTTCTGGTCGGCCTGCCCTTTTTCTGGTCGGCCTGCACTTTTTCTGTTCGGCCTGCCCTTTTTCTGGTCGGCCTGCACTTTTTCTGGGTGGCCTGCCTTTTTCTGGTCGGCCTGCACTTTTTTCTGTTCGGCCTGCCCTTTTTCTGTTCGGCCTGCCCTTTTTCTGGTCGGCCTGCACTTTTTCTGGGTGGCCTGCACTTTTTCTAGCCGACCTGCACTTTTTCTGGTCGGCCTGCACTTTTTCTGGTCGGCCTGCCCTTTTTCTGGTCGGCCTGCAACTTTTTTCTGTTCGGCCTGCCCTTTTTCTGTTCGGCCTGCACTTTTTCTGGTCGGCCTGCCACTTTTTTCTGTTCGGCCTGCCTTTTTCTGTTCGGCCTGCCCTTTTTCTGGTCGGCCTGCACTTTTTTCTGTTCGGCCTGCCCTTTTTCTGGTCGGCCTGCCCTTTTTCTGGTCGGCCTGCACTTTTTCTAGCCGACCTGCACTTTTTCTGGTCGGCCTGCACTTTTTCTGGCCGGCCTGCCTTTTTTCTGGGTGGCCTGCACTTTTTCTCGCCAACTTCCATTTTTTCTGGTCGGCCTGCACTTTTTCTGGTCGGCTTGCACTTTTTTCTGGACGGCCTGCCCTTTTTCTGGTCGCCTGCACTTTTCTGGCCGGCCTGCCCTTTTTCTGGGTGGCCTGCACTTTTTCTGGTCAACTTCCATTTTTTCTGGCCGGCCTGCCCTTTTTTCTGGTCGGCCTGCCCTTTTTCTGGTCGGCCTGCACTTTTTCTGGCCGGCCTGCCCTTTTTCTGGGTGGCCTGCACTTTTTCTGGCCAACTTCCATTTTTTCTGGGTGGCCTGCACTTTTTCTGGTCGGCCTGCACTTTTTTCTGGTCGGCCTGCCCTTTTTCTGGTCGGCCTGCACTTTTTCTGGCCGGCCTGCCCTTTTTCTGGGTGGCCTGCACTTTTTCTGGTCAACTTCCATTTTTTCTGGCCGGCCTGCCCTTTTTTCTGGTCGGCCTGCCCTTTTTCTGGTCGGCCTGCACTTTTTCTAGCCGACCTGCACTTTTTCTGGTCGGCCTGCACTTTTTCTAGCCGGTCTGCCCTTTTTCTGGGTGGCCTGCACTTTTTCTCGCCAACTTCCATTTTTTCTGGTCGGCCTGCACTTTTTCTGGTCGGCCTGCACTTTTTCTCGCCAACTTCCATTTTTTCTGGTCGGCCTGCACTTTTTCTGGTCGGCTTGCACTTTTTTCTGGACGGCCTGCCCTTTTTCTGGTCGGCCTGCACTTTTCTGGCCGGCCTGCCCTTTTTCTGGTGGCCTGCACTTTTTCTGGTCAACTTCCATTTTTTCTGGCCGGCCTGCCCTTTTTTCTGGTCGGCCTGCCCTTTTTCTGGTCGGCCTGCACTTTTTCTGGCCAACTTCCATTTTTTCTGGGTGGCCTGCACTTTTTCTGGCCAACTTCCATTTTTTCTGGTCGGCCTGCACTTTTCCTGGTCGGCCTGCTTTTTTTCTGGGTGGCCTGCACTTTTTCTCGCCAACTTCCATTTTTTCTGGTCGGCCTGCACTTTTTCTGGTCGGCTTGCACTTTTTTCTGGACGGCCTGCCCTTTTTCTGGTCGGCCTGCACTTTTCTGGCCGGCCTGCCCTTTTTCTGGGTGGCCTGCACTTTTTCTGGTCAACTTCCATTTTTTCTGGCCGGCCTGCCCTTTTTTCTGGTCGGCCTGCCCTTTTTCTGGTCGGCCTGCACTTTTTCTGGCCGGCCTGCCCTTTTTCTGGGTGGCCTGCACTTTTTCTGGCCAACTTCCATTTCTTCTGGTCGGCCTGCACTTTTTCTAGCCGACCTGCCCTTTTTCTGGTCGGCCTGCACTTTTTCTGGCCAACTTCCATTTTTTCTGGGTGGCCTGCACTTTTTCTGGTCAACTTCCATTTTTTCTGGTCGGCCTGCACTTTTTCTGGCCGGCCTGCCTTTTTTCTGTGTGGCCTGCACTTTTTCTCGCCAACTTCCATTTTTTCTGGTCGGCCTGCACTTTTTCTGGTCGGCCTGCACTTTTTTCTGGACGGCCTGCCCTTTTTCTGGTCGGCCTGCACTTTTTCTGGCCGGCCTGCCCTTTTTCTGGGTGGCCTGCACTTTTTCTGGTCAACTTCCATTTTTTTCTGGCCGGCCTGCCCTTTTTCTGGTCGGCCTGCCCTTTTTCTGGTCGGCCTGCACTTTTTCTGGCCGGCCTGCCCTTTTTCTGGGTGGCCTGCACTTTTTCTGGCCAACTTCCATTTCTTCTGGTCGGCCTGCACTTTTTCTAGCCGACCTGCCCTTTTTCTGGTCGGCCTGCACTTTTTCTGGCCAACTTCCATTTTTTCTGGGTGGCCTGCACTTTTTCTGGTCAACTTCCATTTTTTTCTGGTCGGCCTGCACTTTTTCTGGCCGGCCTGCCTTTTTTCTGGGTGGCCTGCACTTTTTCTCGCCAACTTCCATTTTTTCTGGTCGGCCTGCACTTTTTCTGGTCGGCCTGCACTTTTTTCTGGACGGCCTGCCCTTTTTCTGGTCGGCCTGCACTTTTTCTGGCCGGCCTGCCCTTTTTCTGGGTGGCCTGCACTTTTTCTGGTCAACTTCCATTTTTTCTGGCCGGCCTGCCCTTTTTTCTGGTCGGCCTGCCCTTTTTCTGGTCGGCCTGCACTTTTTCTGGCCGGCCTGCCCTTTTTCTGGGTGGCCTGCACTTTTTCTGGCCAACTTCCATTTCTTCTGGTCGGCCTGCACTTTTTCTAGCCGACCTGCCCTTTTTCTGGTCGGCCTGCACTTTTTCTGGCCAACTTCCATTTTTTCTGGGTGGCCTGCACTTTTTCTGGTCAACTTCCATTTTTTCTGGTCGGCCTGCACTTTTTCTGGCCGGCCTGCCTTTTTTCTGGGTGGCCTGCACTTTTTCTCGCCAACTTCCATTTTTTCTGGTCGGCCTGCACTTTTTCTGGTCGGCCTGCACTTTTTCTGGACGGCCTGCCCTTTTTCTGGTCGGCCTGCACTTTTTCTGGCCGGCCTACCCTTTTTCTGGGTGGCCTGCACTTTTTCTGGTCAACTTCCATTTTTCTGGCCGGCCTGCCCTTTTTCTGGTCGGCCTGCCCTTTTTCTGGTCGGCCTGCACTTTTTCTGTTCGGCCTGCCCTTTTTCTGGTCGGCCTGCACTTTTTCTGGGTGGCCTGCCCTTTTTCTGGTCGGCCTGCACTTTTTTCTGTTCGGCCTGCCCTTTTTCTGTTCGGCCTGCCCTTTTTCTGGTCGGCCTGCACTTTTTTCTGGGTGGCCTGCACTTTTTCTAGCCGACCTGCACTTTTTCTGGTCGGCCTGCACTTTTTCTGGTCGGCCTGCCCTTTTTCTGGTCGGCCTGCACTTTTTTCTGTTCGGCCTGCCCTTTTTCTGTTCGGCCTGCACTTTTTCTGGTCGGCCTGCACTTTTTTCTGTTCGGCCTGCCCTTTTTCTGTTCGGCCTGCCCTTTTTCTGGTCGGCCTGCACTTTTTTCTGTTCGGCCTGCCCTTTTTCTGGTCGGCCTGCACTTTTTCTGGGTGGCCTGCACTTTTTCTAGCCGACCTGCACTTTTTCTGGTCGGCCTGCACTTTTTCTGGCCGGCCTGCCTTTTTCTGGGTGGCCTGCACTTTTTCTCGCCAACTTCCATTTTTTCTGGTCGGCCTGCACTTTTTCTGGTCGGCTTGCACTTTTTTCTGGACGGCCTGCCCTTTTTCTGGTCGGCCTGCACTTTTCTGGCCGGCCTGCCCTTTTTCTGGGTGGCCTGCACTTTTTCTGGTCAACTTCCATTTTTTCTGGCCGGCCTGCCCTTTTTTCTGGTCGGCCTGCCCTTTTTCTGGTCGGCCTGCACTTTTTCTGGCCGGCCTGCCCTTTTTCTGGGTGGCCTGCACTTTTCTGGCCAACTTCCATTTCTTCTGGTCGGCCTGCACTTTTTCTAGCCGACCTGCCCTTTTTCTGGTCGGCCTGCACTTTTTCTGGCCAACTTCCATTTTTTCTGGGTGGCCTGCACTTTTTCTGGTCAACTTCCATTTTTTCTGGTCGGCCTGCACTTTTTCTGGCCGGCCTGCCTTTTTCTGGTGGCCTGCACTTTTTCTCGCCAACTTCCATTTTTTCTGGTCGGCCTGCACTTTTTCTGGTCGGCCTGCACTTTTTTTCTGGACGGCCTGCCCTTTTTCTGGTCGGCCTGCACTTTTTCTGGCCGGCCTACCCTTTTTCTGGGTGGCCTGCACTTTTTCTGGTCAACTTCCATTTTTTCTGGCGGCCTGCCCTTTTTTCTGGTCGGCCTGCCCTTTTTCTGGTCGGCCTGCACTTTTTCTGTTCGGCCTGCCCTTTTTCTGGTCGGCCTGCACTTTTTTCTGGGTGGCCTGCCCTTTTTCTGGTCGGCCTGCACTTTTTTCTGTTCGGCCTGCCCTTTTTCTGTTCGGCCTGCCCTTTTTCTGGTCGGCCTGCACTTTTTCTGGGTGGCCTGCACTTTTTCTAGCCGACCTGCACTTTTTCTGGTCGGCCTGCACTTTTTCTGGTCGGCCTGCCCTTTTTCTGGTCGGCCTGCACTTTTTCTGTTCGGCCTGCCCTTTTTCTGTTCGGCCTGCACTTTTTCTGGTCGGCCTGCACTTTTTTCTGTTCGGCCTGCCCTTTTTCTGTTCGGCCTGCCCTTTTTCTGGTCGGCCTGCACTTTTTTCTGTTCGGCCTGCCCTTTTTCTGGTCGGCCTGCACTTTTTCTGGGTGGCCTGCACTTTTTCTAGCCGACCTGCACTTTTTCTGGTCGGCCTGCACTTTTTCTGGCCGGCCTGCCTTTTTTCTGGTGGCCTGCACTTTTTCTCGCCAACTTCCATTTTTTCTGGTCGGCCTGCACTTTTTCTGGTCGGCTTGCACTTTTTTCTGGACGGCCTGCCCTTTTTCTGGTCGGCCTGCACTTTTCTGGCCGGCCTGCCCTTTTTCTGGGTGGCCTGCACTTTTTTCTGGTCAACTTCCATTTTTTCTGGCCGGCCTGCCCTTTTTTCTGGTCGGCCTGCCCTTTTTCTGGTCGGCCTGCACTTTTTTCTGTTCGGCCTGCCCTTTTTCTGTTCGGCCTGCCCTTTTTCTGGTCGGCCTGCACTTTTTCTGGCCAACCTGCACTTTTTCTAGCCGACCTGCACTTTTTCTGGTCGGCCTGCACTTTTTCTGGTCGGCCTGCACTTTTTCTGGCCGGCCTGCACTTTTTTCTGTTCGGCCTGCCCTTTTTCTGTTCGGCCTGCACTTTTTCTGGTCGGCCTGCACTTTTTCTGGTCGGCCTGCACTTTTTTCTGGACGGCCTGCCCTTTTTCTGGTCGGCCTGCACTTTTTCTGGCCGGCCTACCCTTTTTCTGGGTGGCCTGCACTTTTTCTGGTCAACTTCCATTTTTTCTGGCCGGCCTGCCCTTTTTTCTGGTCGGCCTGCCCTTTTTCTGGTCGGCCTGCACTTTTTCTGTTCGGCCTGCCCTTTTTCTGGTCGGCCTGCACTTTTTCTGGGTGGCCTGCACTTTTTCTAGCCGACCTGCACTTTTTCTGGTCGGCCTGCACTTTTTCTGGTCGGCCTGCCCTTTTTCTGGTCGGCCTGCACTTTTTTCTGTTCGGCCTGCCCTTTTTCTGTTCGGCCTGCACTTTTTCTGGTCGGCCTGCACTTTTTTCTGTTCGGCCTGCCCTTTTTCTGTTCGGCCTGCCCTTTTTTCTGGTCGGCCTGCACTTTTTCTGGGTGGCCTGCACTTTTTCTAGCCGACCTGCACTTTTTCTGGTCGGCCTGCACTTTTTCTGGTCGGCCTGCCCTTTTTCTGGTCGGCCTGCACTTTTTTCTGTTCGGCCTGCCCTTTTTCTGTTCGGCCTGCACTTTTTCTGGTCGGCCTGCACTTTTTTCTGTTCGGCCTGCCCTTTTTCTGTTCGGCCTGCCCTTTTTCTGGTCGGCCTGCACTTTTTTCTGTTCGGCCTGCCCTTTTTCTGGTCGGCCTGCACTTTTTCTGGGTGGCCTGCACTTTTTCTAGCCGACCTGCACTTTTTCTGGTCGGCCTGCACTTTTTCTGGCCGGCCTGCCTTTTTTCTGGGTGGCCTGCACTTTTTCTCGCCAACTTCCATTTTTTCTGGTCGGCCTGCACTTTTTCTGGTCGGCTTGCACTTTTTTCTGGACGGCCTGCCCTTTTTCTGGTCGGCCTGCACTTTTCTGGCCGGCCTGCCCTTTTTCTGGGTGGCCTGCACTTTTTCTGGTCAACTTCCATTTTTTCTGGCCGGCCTGCCCTTTTTTCTGGTCGGCCTGCCCTTTTTCTGGTCGGCCTGCACTTTTTTCTGTTCGGCCTGCCCTTTTTCTGTTCGGCCTGCCCTTTTTCTGGTCGGCCTGCACTTTTTCTGGGTGGCCTGCACTTTTTCTAGCCGACCTGCACTTTTTCTGGTCGGCCTGCACTTTTTCTGGTCGGCCTGCCCTTTTTCTGGTCGGCCTGCACTTTTTTCTGTTCGGCCTGCCCTTTTTCTGTTCGGCCTGCACTTTTTCTGGTCGGCCTGCACTTTTTTCTGTTCGGCCTGCCCTTTTTCTGTTCGGCCTGCCCTTTTTCTGGTCGGCCTGCACTTTTTTCTGTTCGGCCTGCCCTTTTTCTGGTCGGCCTGCACTTTTTCTGGGTGGCCTGCACTTTTTCTAGCCGACCTGCACTTTTTCTGGTCGGCCTGCACTTTTTCTGGCCGGCCTGCCTTTTTTCTGGGTGGCCTGCACTTTTTCTCGCCAACTTCCATTTTTTCTGGTCGGCCTGCACTTTTTCTGGTCGGCTTGCACTTTTTTCTGGACGGCCTGCCCTTTTTCTGGTCGGCCTGCACTTTTCTGGCCGGCCTGCCCTTTTTCTGGGTGGCCTGCACTTTTTCTGGTCAACTTCCATTTTTTCTGGCCGGCCTGCCCTTTTTTCTGGTCGGCCTGCCCTTTTTCTGGTCGGCCTGCACTTTTTCTGGCCGGCCTGCCCTTTTTCTGGGTGGCCTGCACTTTTTCTGGCCAACTTCCATTTTTTCTGGTCGGCCTGCACTTTTCCTGGCCGGCCTGCCTTTTTTCTGGGTGGCCTGCACTTTTTCTCGCCAACTTCCATTTTTTCTGGTCGGCCTGCACTTTTTCTGGTCGGCTTGCACTTTTTTCTGGACGGCCTGCCCTTTTTCTGGTCGGCCTGCACTTTTCTGGCCGGCCTGCCCTTTTTCTGGGTGGCCTGCACTTTTTCTGGTCAACTTCCATTTTTTCTGGCCGGCCTGCCCTTTTTTCTGGTCGGCCTGCCCTTTTTCTGGTCGGCCTGCACTTTTTCTGGCCGGCCTGCCCTTTTTCTGGGTGGCCTGCACTTTTTCTGGCCAACTTCCATTTCTTCTGGTCGGCCTGCACTTTTTCTAGCCGACCTGCCCTTTTTCTGGTCGGCCTGCACTTTTTCTGGCCAACTTCCATTTTTTCTGGTCGGCCTGCACTTTTTCTGGTCGGCTTGCACTTTTTTCTGGACGGCCTGCCCTTTTTCTGGTCGGCCTGCACTTTTTCTGGCCGGCCTGCCTTTTTTCTGGGTGGCCTGCACTTTTTCTCGCCAACTTCCATTTTTTCTGGTCGGCCTGCACTTTTTCTGGTCGGCTTGCACTTTTTTCTGGACGGCCTGCCCTTTTTCTGGTCGGCCTGCACTTTTTCTGGCCGGCCTGCCCTTTTTCTGGGTGGCCTGCACTTTTTCTGGCCAACTTCCATTTCTTCTGGTCGGCCTGCACTTTTTCTAGCCGACCTGCCCTTTTTCTGGTCGGCCTGCACTTTTTCTGGCCAACTTCCATTTTTTCTGGGTGGCCTGCACTTTTCTGGTCAACTTCCATTTTTTCTGGTCGGCCTGCACTTTTTCTGGCCGGCCTGCCTTTTTTCTGGGTGGCCTGCACTTTTTCTCGCCAACTTCCATTTTTTCTGGTCGGCCTGCACTTTTTCTGGTCGGCCTGCACTTTTTTCTGGACGGCCTGCCCTTTTTCTGGTCGGCCTACACTTTTTCTGGCCGGCCTGCCCTTTTTCTGGGTGGCCTGCACTTTTTCTGGTCAACTTCCATTTTTTCTGGCCGGCCTGCCCTTTTTTCTGGTCGGCCTGCCCTTTTTCTGGTCGGCCTGCACTTTTTCTGGCCGGCCTGCCCTTTTTCTGGGTGGCCTGCACTTTTTCTGGCCAACTTCCATTTCTTCTGGTCGGCCTGCACTTTTTCTAGCCGACCTGCCCTTTTTCTGGTCGGCCTGCACTTTTTCTGGCCAACTTCCATTTTTTCTGGGTGGCCTGCACTTTTTCTGGTCAACTTCCATTTTTTCTGGTCGGCCTGCACTTTTTCTGGCCGGCCTGCCTTTTTTCTGGGTGGCCTGCACTTTTTCTCGCCAACTTCCATTTTTTCTGGTCGGCCTGCACTTTTTCTGGTCGGCCTGCACTTTTTTCTGGACGGCCTGCCCTTTTTCTGGTCGGCCTGCACTTTTTCTGGCCGGCCTACCCTTTTTCTGGGTGGCCTGCACTTTTTCTGGTCAACTTCCATTTTTTCTGGCCGGCCTGCCCTTTTTTCTGGTCGGCCTGCCCTTTTTCTGGTCGGCCTGCACTTTTTCTGTTCGGCCTGCCCTTTTTCTGGTCGGCCTGCACTTTTTCTGGGTGGCCTGCCCTTTTTCTGGTCGGCCTGCACTTTTTTCTGTTCGGCCTGCCCTTTTTCTGTTCGGCCTGCCCTTTTTCTGGTCGGCCTGCACTTTTTCTGGGTGGCCTGCACTTTTTCTAGCCGACCTGCACTTTTTCTGGTCGGCCTGCACTTTTTCTGGTCGGCCTGCCCTTTTTCTGGTCGGCCTGCACTTTTTTCTGTTCGGTCTGCCCTTTTTCTGTTCGGCCTGCACTTTTTCTGGTCGGCCTGCACTTTTTTCTGTTCGGCCTGCCCTTTTTCTGTTCGGCCTGCCCTTTTTCTGGTCGGCCTGCACTTTTTTCTGTTCGGCCTGCCCTTTTTCTGGTCGGCCTGCACTTTTTCTGGGTGGCCTGCACTTTTTCTAGCCGACCTGCACTTTTTCTGGTCGGCCTGCACTTTTTCTGGCCGGCCTGCCTTTTTTCTGGGTGGCCTGCACTTTTTCTCGCCAACTTCCATTTTTTCTGGTCGGCCTGCACTTTTTCTGGTCGGCTTGCACTTTTTTCTGGACGGCCTGCCCTTTTTCTGGTCGGCCTGCACTTTTCTGGCCGGCCTGCCCTTTTTCTGGGTGGCCTGCACTTTTTCTGGTCAACTTCCATTTTTTCTGGCCGGCCTGCCCTTTTTTCTGGTCGGCCTGCCCTTTTTCTGGTCGGCCTGCACTTTTTCTGGCCGGCCTGCCCTTTTTCTGGGTGGCCTGCACTTTTTCTGGCCAACTTCCATTTTTTCTGGTCGGCCTGCACTTTTCCTGGCCGGCCTGCCTTTTTTCTGGGTGGCCTGCACTTTTTCTCGCCAACTTCCATTTTTTCTGGTCGGCCTGCACTTTTTCTGGTCGGCTTGCACTTTTTTCTGGACGGCCTGCCCTTTTTCTGGTCGGCCTGCACTTTTCTGGCCGGCCTGCCCTTTTTCTGGGTGGCCTGCACTTTTTCTGGTCAACTTCCATCTTTTCTGGCCGGCCTGCCCTTTTTTCTGGTCGGCCTGCCCTTTTTCTGGTCGGCCTGCACTTTTTCTGGCCGGCCTGCCCTTTTTCTGGGTGGCCTGCACTTTTTCTGGCCAACTTCCATTTCTTCTGGTCGGCCTGCACTTTTTTCTAGCCGACCTGCCCTTTTTCTGGTCGGCCTGCACTTTTTCTGGCCAACTTCTATTTTTTCTGGGTGGCCTGCACTTTTTCTGGCCAACTTCTATTTTTTCTGGCCGGCCTGCCCTTTTTTCTGGTCGGCCTGCCCTTTTTCTGGTCGGCCTGCACTTTTTCTGGCCGGCCTGCCCTTTTTCTGGGTGGCCTGCACTTTTTCTGGCCAACTTCCATTTCTTCTGGTCGGCCTGCACTTTTTCTAGCCGACCTGCCCTTTTTCTGGTCGGCCTGCACTTTTTCTGGCCAACTTCCATTTTTTCTGGGTGGCCTGCACTTTTTCTGGTCAACTTCCATTTTTTTCTGGTCGGCCTGCACTTTTTCTGGCCGGCCTGCCTTTTTTCTGGGTGGCCTGCACTTTTTCTCGCCAACTTCCATTTTTTCTCTCGGCCTGCACTTTTTCTGGTCGGCCTGCACTTTTTTCTGGACGGCCTGCCCTTTTTCTGGTCGGCCTGCACTTTTTCTGGCCGGCCTGCCCTTTTTCTGGGTGGCCTGCACTTTTTCTGGTCAACTTCCATTTTTTCTGGCCGGCCTGCCCTTTTTTCTGGTCGGCCTGCCCTTTTTCTGGTCGGCCTGCACTTTTTCTGGCCGGCCTGCCCTTTTTCTGGGTGGCCTGCACTTTTTCTGGCCAACTTCCATTTCTTCTGGTCGGCCTGCACTTTTTCTAGCCGACCTGCCCTTTTTCTGGTCGGCCTGCACTTTTTCTGGCCAACTTCCATTTTTTCTGGGTGGCCTGCACTTTTTCTGGTCAACTTCCATTTTTTCTGGTCGGCCTGCACTTTTTCTGGCCGGCCTGCCTTTTTTCTGGGTGGCCTGCACTTTTTCTCGCCAACTTCCATTTTTTCTGGTCGGCCTGCACTTTTTCTGGTCGGCCTGCACTTTTTTCTGGACGGCCTGCCCTTTTTCTGGTCGGCCTGCACTTTTTCTGGCCGGCCTACCCTTTTTCTGGGTGGCCTGCACTTTTTCTGGTCAACTTCCATTTTTTCTGGCCGGCCTGCCCTTTTTTCTGGTCGGCCTGCCCTTTTTCTGGTCGGCCTGCACTTTTTCTGGCCGGCCTGCCCTTTTTCTGGGTGGCCTGCACTTTTTCTGGGTGGCCTGCACTTTTTCTGGTCGGCCTGCACTTTTTTCTGGTCGGCCTGCCCTTATTCTGGTCGGCCTGCACTTTTTCTGGCCGGCCTGCCCTTTTTCTGGGTGGCCTGCACTTTTTCTGGTCAACTTCCATTTTTTCTGGTCGGCGTGCACTTTTTCTAGCCGACCTGCACTTTTTCTGGTCGGCCTGCACTTTTTCTGGCCAACTTCCATTTTTTCTGGTCGGCCTGCACTTTTTCTGTTCGGCCTGCCCTTTTTCTGGTCGGCCTGCACTTTTTCTGGGTGGCCTGCCCTTTTTCTGGTCGGCCTGCACTTTTTTCTGTTCGGCCTGCCCTTTTTCTGTTCGGCCTGCCCTTTTTCTGGTCGGCCTGCACTTTTCTGGGTGGCCTGCACTTTTTCTAGCCGACCTGCAAATTTTCTGGTCGGCCTGCACTTTTTCTGGTCGGCCTGCCCTTTTTCTGGTCGGCCTGCACTTTTTTCTGTTCGGCCTGCCCTTTTTCTGTTCGGCCTGCACTTTTTCTGGTCGGCCTGCACTTTTTTCTGTTCGGCCTGCCCTTTTTCTGTTCGGCCTGCCCTTTTTCTGGTCGGCCTGCACTTTTTTCTGTTCGGCCTGCCCTTTTTCTGGTCGGCCTGCACTTTTTCTGGGTGGCCTGCACTTTTTCTAGCCGACCTGCACTTTTTCTGTTCGGCCTGCACTTTTTCTGGCCGGCCTGCCTTTTTTCTGGGTGGCCTGCACTTTTTCTCGCCAACTTCCATTTTTTCTGGTCGGCCTGCACTTTTTCTGGTCGGCTTGCACTTTTTTCTGGACGGCCTGCCCTTTTTCTGGTCGGCCTGCACTTTTCTGGCCGGCCTGCCCTTTTTCTGGGTGGCCTGCACTTTTTCTGGTCAACTTCCATTTTTTCTGGCCGGCCTGCCCTTTTTTCTGGTCGGCCTGCCCTTTTTCTGGTCGGCCTGCACTTTTTCTGGCCGGCCTGCCCTTTTTCTGGGTGGCCTGCACTTTTTCTGGCCAACTTCCATTTCTTCTGGTCGGCCTGCACTTTTTCTAGCCGACCTGCCCTTTTTCTGGTCGGCCTGCACTTTTTCTGCCCAACTTCTATTTTTTCTGGGTGGCCTGCACTTTTTCTGGCCAACTTCCATTTTTTCTGGTCGGCCTGCACTTTTTCTGGCCGGCCTGCCCTTTTTCTGGGTGGCCTGCACTTTTTCTGGCCAACTTCCATTTCTTCTGGTCGGCCTGCACTTTTTCTAGCCGACCTGCCCTTTTTCTGGTCGGCCTGCACTTTTTCTGGCCAACTTCCATTTTTTCTGGGTGGCCTGCACTTTTTCTGGCCAACTTCCATTTTTTCTGGTCGGCCTGCACTTTTTTCTGGACGGCCTGCCCTTTTTCTGGTCGGCCTGCACTTTTTCTGGCCGGCCTGCCCTTTTTCTGGGTGGGCTGCACTTTTTCTAGTCAACTTCCATTTTTTCTGGTCGGCCTGCACTTTTTCTACCCGACCTGCACTTTTTCTGGTCGGCCTGCACTTTTTCTGGCCTGTCTGCCTTTTTTCTGGGTGGCCTGCACTTTTTCTCGCCAACTTCCATTTTTTCTGGTCGGCCTGCACTTTTTTCTGGACGGCCTGCCCTTTTTCTGGTCGGCCTGCACTTTTTCTGGCCGGCCTGCCCTTTTTCTGGGTGGCCTGCACTTTTTCTGGTCAACTTCCATTTTTTCTGGTCGGCCTGCACTTTTTCTACCCGACCTGCACTTTTTCTGGTCGGCCTGCACTTTTTCTGGCCTGCCTGCCTTTTTTCTGGGTGGCCTGCACTTTTTCTCGCCAACTTCCATTTTTTCTGGTCGGCCTGCACTTTTTTCTGGACGGCCTGCCCTTTTTCTGGTCGGCCTGCACTTTTTCTGGCCGGCCTGCACGTTTTCTGGTCAACTTCCATTTTTTCTGGTCGGCCTGCACTTTTTCTAGCCGACCTGCACTTTTTCTGGTCGGCCTGCACTTTTTCTGGCCAACTTCCATTTTTTCTGGTCGGCCTGCAATTTTTTCTGGACGGCCTGCACTTTTTCTGGTCGGCCTGCACTTTTTTCTGGTCGGCCTGCCCTTATTCTGGTCGGCCTGCACTTTTTCTGGCCGGCCTGCCCTTTTTCTGGGTGGCCTGCACTTTTTCTGGTCAACTTCCATTTTTTCTGGTCGGCCTGCACTTTTTCTGGCCAACTTCCATTTTTTCTGGTCGGCCTGCAATTTTTTCTGGTCGGCCTGCACTTTTTCTGGGTGGCCTGCCCTTTTTCTGGTCGGCCTGCACTTTTTTCTGTTCGGCCTGCCCTTTTTCTGGTCGGCCTGCCCTTTTTCTGGTCGGCCTGCCCTTTTTCTGGTCGGCCTGCACTTTTTTCTGTTCGGCCTGCCCTTTTTCTGTTCGGCCTGCACTTTTTCTGGTCGGCCTGCACTTTTTTCTGTTCGGCCTGCCCTTTTTCTGTTCGGCCTGCCCTTTTTCTGGTCGGCCTGCACTTTTTTCTGTTCGGCCTGCCCTTTTTCTGGTCGGCCTGCACTTTTTCTGGGTGGCCTGCACTTTTTCTAGCCGACCTGCACTTTTTCTGGTCGGCCTGCACTTTTTCTGGCCGGCCTGCCCTTTTTCTGGGTGGCCTGCACTTTTTCTCGCCAACTTCCATTTTTTCTTGTCGGCCTGCACTTTTTCTGGTCGGCCTGCACTTTTTTCTGGACGGCCTGCCCTTTTTCTGGTCGGCCTGCACTTTTTCTGGCCGGCCTGCCCTTTTTCTGGGTGGCCTGCACTTTTTCTGGTCAACTTCCATTTTTTCTGGCCGGCCTGCCCTTTTTTCTGGTCGGCCTGCCCTTTTTCTGGTCGGCCTGCACTTTTTCTGGCCGGCCTGCCCTTTTTCTGGTCGGCCTGCACTTTTTCTGGCCAACTTCTATTTTTTCTGGGTGGCCTGCACTTTTTCTGGCGAACTTCCATTTTTTCTGGTCGGCCTGCACTTTTTCTGGCCGGCCTGCCCTTTTTCTGGGTGGCCTGCACTTTTTCTGGCCAACTTCCATTTCTTCTGGTCGGCCTGCACTTTTTCTAGCCGACCTGCCCTTTTTCTGGTCGGCCTGCACTTTTTCTGGCCAACTTCCATTTTTTCTGGGTGGCCTGCACTTTTTCTGGCCAACTTCCATTTTTTCTGGTCGGCCTGCACTTTTTTCTGGACGGCCTGCCCTTTTTCTGGTCGGCCTGCACTTTTTCTGGCCGGCCTGCCCTTTTTCTGGGTGGCCTGCACTTTTTCTAGCCGACCTGCACTTTTTCTGGTCGGCCTGCACTTTTTCTGGCCTGCCTGCCTTTTTTCTGGGTGGCCTGCACTTTTTCTCGCCAACTTCCATTTTTTTCTGGTCGGCCTGCACTTTTTTCTGGACGGCCTTTTTTTTTCTGGTCAACTTCCTGTTCGGCCTGCCCTTTTTCTGTTCGGCCTGCACTTTTTCTGGTCGGCCTGCACTTTTTTCTGGACGGCCTGCCCTTTTTCTGGTCGGCCTGCACTTTTTCTGCCCTTTTTCTGGGTGGCCTGCACTTTTTCTGGTCAACTTCCATTTTTTCTGGCCGGCCTGCCCTTTTTTCTGGTCGGCCTGCCCTTTTTCTGGTCGGCCTGCACTTTTTCTGGCCGGCCTGCCCTTTTTCTGGGTGGCCTGCACTTTTTCTGGCCAACTTCCATTTTTTCTGGTCGGCCTGCACTTTTTCTAGCCGACCTGCCCTTTTTCTGGTCGGCCTGCACTTTTTCTGGCCAACTTCCATTTTTTCTGGGTGGCCTGCACTTTTTCTGGCCAACTTCCATTTTTTCTGGGTGGCCTGCACTTTTTCTGGCCAACATCCATTTTTTCTGGTCGGCCTTCACTTTTTTCTGGACGGCCTGCCCTTTTTCCGGTCGGCCTGCACTTTTTCTGGCCGGCCTGCCCTTTTTCTGGGTGGCCTGCACTTTTTCTGGTCAACTTCCATTTTTTCTGGTCGGCCTGCACTTTTTCTAGCCGACCTGCACTTTTTCTGGTCGGCCTGCACTTTTTCTGGCCAACTTCCATTTTTTCTGGTCGGCCTGCAATTTTTTCTGGACGGCCTGCACTTTTTCTGGTCGGCCTGCACTTTTTTCTGGTCGGCCTGCCCTTATTCTGGTCGGCCTGCACTTTTTCTGGCCGGCCTGCCCTTTTTCTGGGTGGCCTGCACTTTTTCTGGTTAACTTCCATTTTTTCTGGTCGGCGTGCACTTTTTCTAGCCGACCTGCACTTTTTTCTGGTCGGCCTGCACTTTTTCTGGCCAACTTCCATTTTTTCTGGTCGGCCTGCACTTTTTTCTGTTCGGCCTGCCCTTTTTCTGGTCGGCCTGCACTTTTTCTGGGTGGCCTGCCCTTTTTCTGGTCGGCCTGCACTTTTTTCTGTTCGGCCTGCCCTTTTTCTGTTCGGCCTGCCCTTTTTCTGGTCGGCCTGCCCTTTTTCTGGTCGGCCTGCACTTTTTTCTGTTCGGCCTGCCCTTTTTCTGTTCGGCCTGCACTTTTTCTGGTCGGCCTGCACTTTTTTCTGTTCGGCCTGCCCTTTTTCTGTTCGGCCTGCCCTTTTTCTGGTCGGCCTGCACTTTTTTCTGTTCGGCCTGCCCTTTTTCTGGTCGGCCTGCACTTTTTCTGGGTGGCCTGCACTTTTTCTAGCCGACCTGCACTTTTTCTGGTCGGCCTGCACTTTTTCTGGCCGGCCTGCCCTTTTTCTGGGTGGCCTGCACTTTTTCTCGCCAACTTCCATTTTTTCTGGTCGGCCTGCACTTTTTCTGGTCGGCCTGCACTTTTTTCTGGACGGCCTGCCCTTTTTCTGGTCGGCCTGCACTTTTCTGGCCGGCCTGCCCTTTTTCTGGGTGGCCTGCACTTTTTCTGGTCAACTTCCATTTTTTCTGGCCGGCCTGCCATTTTTTCTGGTCGGCCTGCCCTTTTTCTGGTCGGCCTGCACTTTTTTCTGGCCAACTTCCATTTTTTCTGGGTGGCCTGCACTTTTTCTGGCCAACTTCCATTTTTTCTGGTCGGCCTGCACTTTTTAAGGCCGGCCTGCCTTTTTTCTGGGTGGCCTGCACTTTTTCTCGCCAACTTCCATTTTTTCTGGTCGGCCTGCACTTTTTCTGGTCGGCCTGCACTTTTCTGGCCGGCCTGCCCTTTTTCTGGGTGGCCTGCACTTTTTCTGGTCAACTTCCATTTTTTCTGGCCGGCCTGCCCTTTTTTCTGGTCGGCCTGCCCTTTTTCTGGTCGGCCTGCACTTTTTCTGGCCGGCCTGCCCTTTTTCTGGGTGGCCTGCACTTTTTCTGGCCAACTTCCATTTCTTCTGGTCGGCCTGCACTTTTTCTAGCCGACCTGCCCTTTTTCTGGTCGGCCTGCACTTTTTCTGGCCAACTTCCATTTTTTCTGGGTGGCCTGCACTTTTTCTGGCCAACTTCCATTTTTTCTGGTCGGCCTGCACTTTTTCTGGCCGGCCTGCCCTTTTTCTGGGTGGCCTGCACTTTTTCTGGCCAACTTCCATTTCTTCTGGTCGGCCTGCACTTTTTCTAGCCGACCTGCCCTTTTTCTGGTCGGCCTGCACTTTTTCTGGCCAACTTCCATTTTTTCTGGGTGGCCTGCACTTTTTCTGGCCAACTTCCATTTTTTCTGGGTGGCCTGCACTTTTTCTGGCCAACATCCATTTTTTTCTGGTCGGCCTGCACTTTTTTCTGGACGGCCTGCCCTTTTTCCGGTCGGCCTGCACTTTTTCTGGCCGGCCTGCCCTTTTTCTGGGTGGCCTGCACTTTTTCTGGTCAACTTCCATTTTTTCTGGTCGGCCTGCACTTTTTCTAGCCGACCTGCACTTTTTCTGGTCGGCCTGCACTTTTTCTGGCCAACTTCCATTTTTTCTGGTCGGCCTGCAATTTTTTCTGGACGGCCTGCACTTTTTCTGGTCGGCCTGCACTTTTTTCTGGTCGGCCTGCCCTTATTCTGGTCGGCCTGCACTTTTTCTGGCCGGCCTGCCCTTTTTCTGGGTGGCCTGCACTTTTTCTGGTTAACTTCCATTTTTTCTGGTCGGCGTGCACTTTTTCTAGCCGACCTGCACTTTTTCTGGTCGGCCTGCACTTTTTCTGGCCAACTTCCATTTTTTCTGGTCGGCCTGCACTTTTTTCTGTTCGGCCTGCCCTTTTTCTGGTCGGCCTGCACTTTTTCTGGGTGGCCTGCCCTTTTTCTGGTCGGCCTGCACTTTTTTCTGTTCGGCCTGCCCTTTTTCTGTTCGGCCTGCCCTTTTTCTGGTCGGCCTGCCCTTTTTCTGGTCGGCCTGCACTTTTTTCTGTTCGGCCTGCCCTTTTTCTGTTCGGCCTGCACTTTTTCTGGTCGGCCTGCACTTTTTTCTGTTCGGCCTGCCCTTTTTCTGTTCGGCCTGCCCTTTTTCTGGTCGGCCTGCACTTTTTTCTGTTCGGCCTGCCCTTTTTCTGGTCGGCCTGCACTTTTTCTGGGTGGCCTGCACTTTTTCTAGCCGACCTGCACTTTTTCTGGTCGGCCTGCACTTTTTCTGGCCGGCCTGCCCTTTTTCTGGGTGGCCTGCACTTTTTCTCGCCAACTTCCATTTTTTCTGGTCGGCCTGCACTTTTTCTGGTCGGCCTGCACTTTTTTCTGGACGGCCTGCCCTTTTTCTGGTCGGCCTGCACTTTTCTGGCCGGCCTGCCCTTTTTCTGGGTGGCCTGCACTTTTTCTGGTCAACTTCCATTTTTTCTGGCCGGCCTGCCCTTTTTTCTGGTCGGCCTGCCCTTTTTCTGGTCGGCCTGCACTTTTTCTGGCCAACTTCCATTTTTTCTGGGTGGCCTGCACTTTTTCTGGCCAACTTCCATTTTTTCTGGTCGGCCTGCACTTTTTAAGGCCGGCCTGCCTTTTTTCTGGGTGGCCTGCACTTTTTCTCGCCAACTTCCATTTTTTCTGGTCGGCCTGCACTTTTTCTGGTCGGCCTGCACTTTTCTGGCCGGCCTGCCCTTTTTCTGGGTGGCCTGCACTTTTTCTGGTCAACTTCCATTTTTTCTGGCCGGCCTGCCCTTTTTTCTGGTCGGCCTGCCCTTTTTCTGGTCGGCCTGCACTTTTTCTGGCCGGCCTGCCCTTTTTCTGGGTGGCCTGCACTTTTTCTGGCCAACTTCCATTTCTTCTGGTCGGCCTGCACTTTTTCTAGCCGACCTGCCCTTTTTCTGGTCGGCCTGCACTTTTTCTGGCCAACTTCCATTTTTTCTGGGTGGCCTGCACTTTTTCTGGCCAACTTCCATTTTTTCTGGTCGGCCTGCACTTTTTCTGGCCGGCCTGCCCTTTTTCTGGGTGGCCTGCACTTTTTCTGGCCAACTTCCATTTCTTCTGGTCGGCCTGCACTTTTTCTAGCCGACCTGCCCTTTTTCTGGTCGGCCTGCACTTTTTCTGGCCAACTTCCATTTTTTCTGGGTGGCCTGCACTTTTTCTGGCCAACTTCCATTTTTTCTGGTCGGCCTGCACTTTTTTCTGGACGGCCTGCACTTTTTCTGGTCGGCCTGCACTTTTTCTGGCCAACTTCCATTTTTTCTGGTCGGCCTGCACTTTTTCTAGCCTAAAATGAGAATGACTAAAATAAAAAATTATAAAAATATATAAATATAAAAATTACAATTCTTTTAAGATTGTATATTGTCTTTGAAAAGCCCCCCTTGGGGAAAGTCAATAAAGTATGTATGTATGTAATGTATGTATGTATCTTGTAATTAAATCATATTTAATATATTCCTGCGCATTTTATTCATAGCCTATGACGTCATGCCTATGACGTCACCGATTTAATTTATTCCTGCGCATACTTACGAGACCCCTGCGCAAAAAAACGGCTAATTCCATGCGCCTCATACTACTGGCGACAAATATGGCGAAGTTTGTAGAATTGTTTTCGAACTTGCTTGCTAAGAATCTGCGAGAACCAAAAGGAATTACAGGTTACTTTATTTTGGTAAGTACGGTGGCTTCTAAGGGACATACATTTCTCCCACTTTTTTTTTCTTACCTGCGACTTAGCTTGCGACTTACTTGCGACTTGCGACTTAGCTTGCGACTTAGCTTGCGACTTACTTGCGACTTGCGACTTAGCTTGCGACTTAGCTTGCGACTTGCGACTTAGCTTGCGACTTAGCTTGCGACTTGCGACTTACGTAGAAGGCCACGTGGTCAGAAACAAGATGGATTCCAACGAAAATCTAAAGAGAATAAATGTAATTTCTGTTAATAGATTGAAAGTCTATTACGTAGAAGTGTGCTGTTTTTAGGTAAATAATAACAAAACAGACAAAATACCTGGTCCACATCCGCCGGCGGTTCCTCGTTGGAATCCATCTTGTTTCTGACCACGTGGCCTTCTACGTAAGTCGCAAGTCGCAAGTCGCAAGTCGCAAGCTAAGTCGCAAGCTAAGTCGCAAGTCGCAAGTAAGTCGCAAGCTAAGTCGCAAGCTAAGTCGCAAGTCGCAAGTAAGTCGCAAGCTAAGTCGCAAGCTAAGTCGCAAGTCGCAAGCTAAGTCGCAAGCTAAGTCGCAAGTCGCAAGTAAGTCGCAAGCTAAGTCGCAAGCTAAGTCGCAAGTCGCAAATAAGTCGCAAGTAAGAAAAAAAAGTGGGAGAAATGTATGTCCCTTAGAAGCCACCGTAGGGTAAGGTGCACAGTTTCTTCTGTAAATGTTTATATAAGCTTATGCACGCGTAGTCTCGCGCGAACAGCAGTGGAATCTTCCAGTTTCTGTCTTCTTTCGGGATCCGGCCACGCAGGCTAATCTTTCGTTATTTCTTTCCTAACGCTTTTAGAACGTGCGGGAGCAGCATTACAACACGAGTGTGGGACTGCGGGAGCAGTTTTTTTTAAGTTGGATATTTTGTGGGCCGGGTATTCTGCAATCTAGCCCGGAAATATTGCCTAAATAGACAACCTTAGATTTAATCCGGGTATGGGGGGGGAGGGGGTGAGGGGGTGACTCCCAGTCCCATATGAAAGAAATGTTGAATTAAACCCCAAAAGGAGACCAATCTGGGCGTGGTTCAAGCTTTATTTGACCCCTTAAAGATACCATTCTAAAAAGGTAGTGAGACCACCAACACAGTATGACAGTGTTTTATTTTAATTTCTTCTTCCCCGTCCCTTTAAATGGGAGTTCCTCGGGGCAAGTAATTCAGACATCAACATCCATTGTTTCCTGTCCGAGAGCGCAAGAATCATGTGAAAGCTGTGAGATGGAGCGGGGAAGAATTTCCCACTTCCCATGCATTTTACTCCCGTTTTTTTATCCCATCCCTTCCTTAGTGGCTCCCACCCATTATGTCTCTTTGCTTAATTCCCATTTCTCCACTTCCTCTTTTCCCACCTCCTATAGTCTTCCCCCTTTACTCCCAGGCTGACCCCCCCCCTCCCCAACCTTGCCCCCACTGTGAAGGGTGAGGATTTTGAACATTGAATGAAATTATGGTAGAAATGTGCAGAAGGTCACTTGGTCACTTTTGTTGCGTTTAATAAATCCTTCATCAACTTTTTCTTTGAAACTAACCTTTAAGGGGGACATTTTCGCCGAAATTTTAAGGGTCAGGTCTGAAATATGGTAGGGAAAATCACATATTTTGGTCTGAAATAGGGTAAGGGTTTCAAGAAGCGTGCCGCACACCCCCACCCAAATTTTTGGGGAGTACCCCCCCCCCTCCCCCGGTCTCTACTTCGTGCCCTGTAGCCGCACACAAAACAATTGCAATAGATTCCAAACAAAGGGGTCCGCCAATTTGGCGAGTTACGTATCGTGAGTTATCACAGTGAGTTAATTACATGTGAGTTACCAAATATTGAAATTTCAAGATTTGGCATGCAGAATATTGAAATTTCAAACATGTAATTAACTCACTGTGATAACTCACGATACTTAACTCGCACCTTTGTTACACCCAAACAAAGGGGTACCTTATCAGTTGAAATCTAGGGTTTAACCGCGATTTATTGTTTGATGCTTTTAATCAGTGTTCAAAATGATAGTCATACTATGGCCATCAATCAAAACTGTAGACTGCGATCATGCGAGTAGTCTCTCGGCTTTTTGTCTAAAATCTGTGGCAAGTTTGCTCACCATTGATTTTAGAGAAAAAGAGAGACTGCGCGCAGTCTAGGGATCAGGTCAGCACGGGTTGTTATATTACGCAATTCCCTTTGTCTTCCCATAGAGATTTGAACATTTGTAGGGCTGGCTTTTTGGCTACAGCAGCTAGTGTTTGCAGTATTTTTTTTGCAAGGCAGTCAGTTTCGTTAGAAGTTTCATAAAATTACTGCAGTATCTGCAGAGAAAACGCAGTATCTTCTAAACAGAGAGAACAACGAATTGATGAACGGGAACCAACAGCCAATAGTGAATATAATTGGCTGGCTCACATCAATTCCCGGGGGGGGGGGGGGACTCCCATATAAAAGGGGTCGGGGGTGATCGTCGTACCTTTTAGGGGTTAAAATTCGTGGTTTGGTACCGCTTAGGGGTGACTGCCGTTAGAGTTATTTCGGTCCCTTTTAGGGTATTAAGCGGGGGAAAATTATGACAAGAACTAGTTTTGCCTTAGAATTGGACTAATTGGTACCTCTTAGGGCCTGGGGTGAAAATGAATTGGAGCCACGCCCACAAAACGAGATTCTGGTACCTTTTAGGGGTTCTTTTCAAAATTTCCAACAATCACTCCCGATCCCTTTTATATGGGAGTCCCCCCCCCCCCCCCCCCCGGGACATCAATTATGATTACATGTATACGCTTTCCTAATATCACAAAGTTATTGCCGTTGGGCAAATATCGATAACAATTTCCCAATACGTTACGCTTGAAGACCATGATATGACATATAACATAATGGAATACGGTTTTATTTAGTAGTTTAACAGAGTCGGTGTCTGTCCATACAGTTCAGTTCATCTGATACGTGTTGTAGCAGTATATGTCATGGTAACCGGCCGGCGTTTTTAAATGAATCGTCTAAAAATCTAAAGAAACCGTGCAATCAAATTGAGGACATCAAAGATAATGGAGAAGATGAAAACGGTGCACAAACCCAGACAGCGCATTGCATCTCTACCAGACGCCTTGCTAAGGACAAGCAATTCGCTAGGTAACTTACGACACTGTCCGTCCAGCCCAAAGCTACCAAAAGATTTCTTAACAACAGAGAGAAAACATACTACATATGTATCGCGCACCTCGTCTATTGAGGATATAACGGAAGAAAGAAGGCCATTTGATGAAGCTAACAACAAGATGAAGACAAACCAAGTGTGTTTTCCGGCGTTACAAGGAGTGCAACAAGCCACGGAGTCTCCCCGCGCTACTCGGAAAACTAAGACAAGAAGGTTGCACTCGTGTGGTGATGAGAAAAATATAAAACAAGCCTGGAGCTGGGTTAACAGTGAAGGAAATCATTCAACCGTTTTTCGCCCAAAATCTACATTTCCCGAAATCGAACGCATATTGCAAGATAACAGAAGACACTCTCTCCCTGTGAGTTTAACGGAAAACATCGCAGAAGGATTCAGTTCAGTGTCTTTTTTGGCAAGTGAAAGTCGCACAGAAGACAGTAGTGAAAACGTCAATTCATTGCCGCAGGTCATTCATGCAAAGCTTAAAATCAATCAACCAGACAAACACAGCTGCGAAACTTCTAGCGAACATCAAAGGAAGTCATCTCCAAAAGACATGACGGGATCTCATCACTGCATTGCTGGTGTCGACCAGGCAAGGGCTTTTACAGACGACAACGTGGAATACGACCAAGCTCGAGCCATGAAGACGCATGTCGAGAAACAGGCGGAGACTGGATCTAGTGAGATGGAGATAAGAGCTATCAGGCTGTTTGAATGGCTAAAGGATCAAAGCGATTATGAAGAGACACGATAGAAGTTTATCTCGAGTGTTTGCGATCAAAATCTAATTTCTCTTCAATATATCAATACAAAGTCAAACAAGCTAGTTCTGAGAACACCGCAACTGATCAGCGAGGCGAAACTAACTCGACGAATAATCAAATTCACTCAACTAGTAATATAGAAAATCGTGTGGAGACCAGAAAGGAGAATTTGTATGTTGACATCCGAGCTTACAGAGCTAATATATCAAATTCTCTCAACTAGTAATATAGGAAATCGTATGGAGACCAGAAAGGAGAATTTGTATGTTGACATCAGGGCTTAAAGTGTTAATACATTATCAAATTCTCTCAACTAGTACTATAAGAAATGTGTGGAGATCAGTAAAGAGAATTTGTATGTTGTTGTGTTGACAGTGTGATAATCTACTTTCTATAACCAACGCTTATAAACAACTGAAAGATAAAACGTGTAGCGCTAGGCGAGCGATATTAGTCATTTTAAAGCGTGTGAGGCACAGATTCCTTATTATAATCGCAAGCTAAGTATATGTATTATGTTTTTCACCGTAAAACGATTCATTAAAAACATCACTGAAAGATCTCTGGTGTGCTTCCGTCCCAATCCATCCCCCAACCTCGTTCTCAGGGAGAGCGACCCTGGGAACGAGGTTGTCCATCCCCCTTATAACTCCGAATGGTTTCTAATAAAGATGCAAAAGTTGCAGCACTACACAAACTTGCCCTTATTTTTCTCCTGCTTTAAATAATTATGTAGAATTTGCTACTCTAAATAAAACAGAAGATGAGAGACCCTGGGAACGAGGTTGCAACTACAGTTGTAATACAAATTCAAAGTCTAAACGACCAATCAATCGTTTTCATTTATTCTTCTTTTTCAAGACAACGGAAATCATTATATTTTTATTTTTATTTTAGTAGCTAAGAATCAACTGACATCATAATAGATCAGGGTAAAATCATGTTTGGTTTATGATCAGTGAATAGACAACCTCGTTCCCAGGGTCTTTCACTCGCTCCCTCTGGGGTGGGGAGATGAAAGACCCTGGAAACGAGGTTCGAATAGACAGACATTACGCGATCACGTCAGTTGTTCGCTGGAATAATTTGTCCTTCAGCTGGCTGCGTGATCTCTTTCCGAAGCCTCCAAGCCAATCAGGATCTGTTTGAGAAGAAGAGAATTTCAATTATTAAAGGAGCTACGTCACGATATTTTAAGTCATTTTTGCGAAGTGCAAAATCACCTTCAAATTGAAGAAAGCCTCCAAATAACAGTTTACTAAGGTAGAAAAACACCAAACAGGTGATAATAAACCAAACAGGAACAAGGATGGTTGAGGATGGAGAAGATTAGGACGGATTGCGAATGGCTAATTTGAAAAAAATGGCCAATTTTTTCAAGATGCGTCATCCGTGACGTAGCTCCTTTAAACTTCTGAAATAACATCCGCGATTTGGGGCACCCCATAATTAAAGCGACCGTACCAGCAAAACCTTGTTTTACAACATGTACTTGCTCTGCTCGCAAGGTACCTTTTCGGTTGGAATGCCATGACAACAGTTCACGTAATATTGTTATGGGTTTACTAGCCAGGGCCGGGTTGTTCAAAGGACGATTAAGCTAATCCAGGATTAGCGCGAATTTTGATTTCAGTTTTGTAACTTTGCAATGAGGTTTTCTGTTTATATTTTTTGTCTTTCTGTTTTGACTTTGACTAATCTTAAACTTTACAAAACAGGAGCAGAGAAAAACACTTTAATACAAGAGAAATTAAAAGCTTGATTAACTTTTAATCCTGGATTAGCGTTAATCGGCCTTCGAACAACCGGGCCCTGGTGACAAGCCAGCCTAGTACCCAGGCGTTCTCTTTCTTGTTTCGCAGCTGAATCACTTGAAGAAGCGCAAAAGCTGTGTCGAGTGACGTCAGTGCTCAAGGTAGGGTTCAGGCGCCTTCAAAAACGGGCGAGCCCGGTGAAAAAGCCTGGGAACTAGTCTGTTGACAAAGACGAATCCCTCTAAAATGAGTTCAAATTATCTTACTGATTTCCCAGCAATAATATTCCACTTTGACCTCATCCACTGCGCTGATCTCAGGAAGACTACCGCTGACAGTGCAGTAAGAACCGGCGCGGCCTTGCTGCACAATGCGACTCGCCTTGCAATCACGTTCAGAAACGCTTTTCGCAGCAGGAACCTTCTTCCACTTTCCATCAATGCTCTGTTTGCTAACACTTTTAATGGTGAACCATTTTCCGGGGTAGCTGCAGCTCAGTTGAAGAGGAAATGTGCCTGTAACTGGAAATCACAAAAGAAATCTAGAGGATTTTTTTCTTCAACGGATAATAAGCCATTTCCGAGTTCATTTTATTTGACCTCGGTTTCAAAACGAGTCCTGCTGCAAAACCTTTCATATGAAAATGAATTTTACTCAAAAGTTCATTTTCATGGAAATCAAAACTCATATCCCCACCATCCTTTCCAAGCTGGCTAGTGTATTTTGAGTAAATCATATTTAGTGACAAAGACTTTACCACTTCCAAATGACAAATCAACCGAGGGAAAACCTTGCAGTAGACACATGTATGCGCTGCGTACCTATTTTTATTTGAACGGTTTCGCACCTAAACTGAAGCACCGAAATTTTACCCACTCCTCCCTCCCTCCAATCTGTTTACTCACCATCACAATGAGGATCCCCGTGCGTGTAGAGACAGCGGTTAGCACCTAAGTTATGGAACGAAAAAATAGCATTTCTTTGACTAAGTTTGTAACTTAATTGAGCCTTCCTGGAAAGGAACAATAGAAACAAACAACAGCTTTAATTGCCTCCAAATTAAGTGTAAAGATTGTCAAAAATATACCATCATTTCTTTCCACATTGTCAACTTTGTTTGTTTAGATTTTACATGAAAACGAATAATTCACTTTGAATTTCAATAGAAACGTTCATGCCATAGAAAGATGTCTGAGATCTGAATCACCTAAACAAGTTCGAATATTTCTTCTGTGTACAGTGTTGAACACGTTACTGTATCATTTTTGCCAAGGAGGGTTACTAAGATGTTAAGATTTAAAATTGTTATAAGACAGTTGAACCTCTCCACAACGGCCACCCTGTGGAGAGGTTTCAAATGGATCGGCGCACGGTTGGGACAAAAAATCCTGGCCGTTATAGAGAGGTGGCCGTTAGTGGAGGTTCGACTGCAGTTAGTTTGTCACGGACGTGAGACAAAGAAAAATCTGAGTCCCCAACGGGAGCTACAGGGAGACTCGTGGTGAGCTAGGAGGGCTGCTTTTCCAGGGCCGTAGCTAGAATTTTTTGAATGGGGGGGCAATGAAGCGAGTGCCGAAGGCGCGAGCCGCTAGGGGGGTCTGGGGGCATGCCCCCTCAGAAAATTTTGAAATCTAGAGGCTCGGAAATGCTATTTTCAGCATTCTCCATGAGATATTTTGTCAAAAAATCAATCTCGATAAAGTGTAAAATGACAGGTATTTTTAGTGCTTACAGCAATATTTCCGAGGTTTTGTTAACTTGATACATACCGTATATCGGCCTTAGTACACTAAACATTTTATTAGTCTATTTCGTGTGTAAAAGATGTCTCCAGTTGGATTTACGCTCCAAAATATATTTCTCAATCAATCGTAAATGTTCAAGTTAGTATGGTACCGGACAGACAAAATATAACTACTTACTTAATTACCTAAGAAGTAAGAAGTTCTCGCCTCTTCGTTCCCCATCATCTTGATTTAATATGCCGAGCAAAATCTGGGGAGAGTACCAAGCCTTTGAAATGTTCAATCTTGTTTTTGAAAGACCCTCGGCATATATTTTTATCAAGAAGGCGGCTGTTTGAACGCGAAAAAAACATACGCAGTTTTCGTTTTTCAGAAAGCATTACCCATTCTTGGGGGGGCAACTGCCCCCCTTGCCCCCCCGCTAGCTACGGCCCTGTTTTCATAGTCTTTATAAACAGCGCGTCGGTTAAATAAATGCCTTATTAACTTTGCGTGCTTTTGAAAGAGTGAATTGTGCGGCCGGGTTTATTCCACTATTAGTTAAGTGTCATTGGCCTTTGTGTGTTTTGTAAACGGAAGATAGTTTTGTTTGATGTTAAAAGTAAACTAGCCATTATTTCTTTCATTATTTCCATTGTGTGAAACTAAACAATGAACTTGGCATGAAATTTTGCATGATACAAACGGTACATTTCTGGCGCCAAAATCTCTCGCGTACTTTTCTGCGAATATCTCCGCGCCAAATAACGATTTTGACCAAATTAAAGATCTCCACAGTCGAAGCTCTCTGAGCGGACACACTCGTAAGCGGACAGCTCTACTTACGACCGCCTTGACAAAACCCCGTTAGAACTCTAGCTCATACAAACTCTGTATTTACACATTCCCGTAAGCGGCCAGCTCCACTTGCGGACACTTTTTCGTCTTTTTCTGCTTCTCGACTCCGGGTGTCCGCTTACGGGAGCTTTGACTGTAATTTATTAAGATTTACTGTAGTGTTCCCAACCATTGGATTTATGTCCCCGAGAGGTACTTCGAGATATAAGATATATAGCTATATATATGAGTCGTCCTAAAGAAGGAGGTTTTCAAGAGCTGTTTTATTCTGGAATAGGGTAATGTTACACAAGGGAACCGAAGAACTATACCAAAGTGATACCACTGTGTTACCCCTCCCCTCCCCCAATGGGCCAGGTCCTAAGCTGTCGGTTAAACACGATAATTTTCGTATTACCTCCAACGAAAGTCATCGAGTGAAGAGCGTCAAATAAATCTGTTCGCTCTCAGAATTGTTTAATATATCAATTCACTGGTATATTTATTTGCAACCAGTTGTAGTTAACTTTCTAGCGAGAATTCAAAGTTTATCGTAAACTTTGAATCGTAAAAAAGTGCAAACCGTTGAATTATGGCGCCCTGAGTTAGCTATTGAAATTGTAATGCATACAAAACATAATACAGAAACACAGTAGTCATTTTAACTAACATTTCAGCCTGCGTACGAGGAGAATAAGTCAAGAAAGGACTGAGAACGATACGATTTGCTGGCATGGTGAAAGTTAAATTTCTCACCAACGTTTTTAACCATTTATTTTCTAACCGTTTTTACGCGCTTACCTGCTTCACAGAAAGATACGACCGCAGCCAGACAGACTAACGAAGATACGAAAAGAACTGAGGTTCTCTGAGAAGACATCTTAACGTTCACCAAGCAAGTTTAGGAGTTCTGATTGCCGTACGTGCTTCAGTTTTGAAAAGTTGTTTGGTTCCCTGGGAAATAATTATAAACACCGTTAAAACGATTGGCACCACTTTGGCAAATATTCCGTCGATATTTAATTTATTCTATTTTCGAGGAGTGTGATTGGTTGACAGTTGTGATAAGTTGTTTGACTGGAGTTTTAGTTTGTTTAATTTATTTGCTCATTAACGGTTTGGAAAAGAATGGTTCAAAGTTCTTTATCAAACCACGGGATGTTTTACACGAATTAATAGTGCAGCGTTGCAGTTTGTTTAAATAAATTATTTGAACATTAACAGATATTTTAAAACAATGGTGTAAAAGTTTCTTAGAGCGGTTTTCAATTGAGTGTAGTAAAACCAAAGCCAAAGTTATCACTCTGGCCAATCACAACAGACGAAAACAAAACAAGGAACCAATCAGAACTCGAAGCAAATACATGTAACCCGCGACAAGCGCGGGAAAACGCGTGCGACCAATTAAGTCATGCTTGGTTTTAGTTTGGCATCTGATTGGTTTATAAGAAAGTGGCGCGAGTTTTTCGAACCAATCAGAGAGCGTAGTAAAGCAAAACCAAAACAAACGTGTATTACTATCGACACTCAATTGAAAACCGCTCTATGCAGGTCTATACAGGTTTCTTCTTATTTCTTCTTAGGCCCAGTTCAGACGCCGTACTTCACATGAGCCGAATCGAATTCGAATTTAGACCGACTCAAATTAATTTAGATCGATTGAATTGATTCAGACGCCGAGCTTAATTCAGCCGAACTTAAATTAATAGGGGAAAATTGCTGTTATATTGAAAAATACATTATAATAATTCATGCATTTGTTTCGGCTCATGTGAAGTTCAGCGTCTGAATCAAAGCCGGTCCACAGCCGTTATTCCCGGCTGAGCCAGGCGGGAAGAACGGCTGAGCCGATCCGAATTCATCCAGCCGTTCCGAATTGATTCAGACGCCGTACCTCACATGAACTTAATTCATCAAATTCGATTCGGCTCATGTGAAGTACGGCGTCTGAACTGGGCCTTATATCTTTCACGACGGCCATATTGGGTGTTCCCAAACAATAAGAAATGCTTCCATAAGAAAATAACTCATTTTTCAAAGGAATGAAAATATGGTCGCCGTCACATCATGTGAAAAAACGCTCTTTAGTTGAGTGTATAAAAAGCATCTTGCAAACTTTAGGCTCAAGTTCGTCATTCGCAATCCGTCTTAATCTTCTCCATCCTTAACCATGCTTGTTCTTTTTTGGTTGTTTGTTACCTCTTTGGTGTTTCTCTACCTTTGTTAACTATTAATTTGAGGTTTCCTTCAATTTTAAAGTAATTTTGTACATCACAAAAATGACTTAAACATTGAAACTTGGAAGTTGAACTGAACGCACTGAAATATCTTTGAATTACCAGATTTGTTTTTGAACACAGCATTTTGGATTTACAGATGCAGTTGGATTAAGCCTCTGAAACTACAACAGGCTATCAATGAATCTAAATTTAGACCCTCAGTGGTCTGACTCTCATAAGCGACCACCTCCAGTAAGCGACCACTTGGCTTGACATGGTCGCTCACGGGAGGTTCGACTGTAGTCTACAATTAGACTACAACAGCTACTCACACTTGTTGTCTATGAGCAACAGTCAGTGAGGCGCAGCCGAGATTCATTCAAAGAAAACGTGTGCTTGTAGTCTAATAAGCCACGTTCGATATAGCCTCCTACGCAGACGCTCTTTGGACTCGTCACGCACTCCTTCCCAAAGAGCGTCTGCGTAGGAGGCTACGTTCGATATCAATATTTTGTGATTGCGTGAGAAAATAGTTCGCGTGACAGTTCACGTCAGCATCGTTTCGGGCGAAGTACAGTTAAAGGAGCTATGTCACGATAATTTAAGTCATTTTTGCAAAGTGCAAAATCACCTTCAAATTGAAGAAAGCCTGAAAATAATAGTTTACTAAGGTAGAAAAACACTAAAGAGGTAATAAGAAACCATACAGGAACAAGGATGGTTGAGGATGGAGAAGATTAAGACGGATTGCGAACGGCGAACTTGAAAAAATTGGCCATATTTTTTCAAGATGCGCCATCCGTGACGTAGCTCCTTTAAGTGACATAAGCCGCTTACGCATGTGCAGTGACAAGACGTTGTCGTTTAACTTTTCGATGTGGTGTGGACAGGTGCATTCTCGACCCCAGAGCTCTTCTCTTTTGCGCATGACCAAGTCAAGAAAAGCAGCGAAGGTCTGGGGTCGAGAATGGGACAGGTGAAAACGATACCACAACCGTCGAAGAAAATATTTTGCTACGTTTTCCGCAAAATGAAGACGGATTTTGAAAACATGTGTGCTGCCGGACGAAACCAAATGACTTCCCTGCTAGCAGAGTCTCATTTTCTGTTATTTTGGAAAAAGAGACTCCAAATGGCTGACTCACGGGTTTTCAATCGTTTGTTTTATCTGAGGCTCGTTAGAACGGCTTTCGTTTATATCGCGGTTGTGACACAAAATTTAGCTTGACTCGTTTGCGTATGACCACAAAGATTTTATTAGCAGGAGATTGCAGACATTGCATACACAATTCTGTAAAAAAAATTACCTGTAGTTCCAAATCAATTATGAATACACGATTGTAATTTCCTTCAGAATATTTCTATGCAGCCAAGACAACACTGGGATACCTGTTTATTCAATCAAGATAATCTAAACACTAAATTTAAACCTTTCAAAGGAACCGGTGGTGATGACAAATTGTTTAAGAAAACTCAAGGCTAAATTGATCTAAATTCCCGGCATTCTTACTCGTACAAATTGATAAAACCTTCCCACAACTCCATCGTTCGTTTAAAGAGCTTCCGAACCATTTATTGAGAGCTTCTCTGTTAATAAATCCATTGGTTTAATTGTTGTACAGAAAAGAAAAATTGAGCCTCTAAAAAAACATTTTTTTCTAAACCCAAAAAATCAAATGAAAATACAATTAATAATCTGGACGTTATTAATTTAATAGATCTCTTTGTTCATCGTTGTCCGGTGGTTAAAATTGCTTTCGAAATCACATTTGAGAGTAATAGCTGTATAGTAAGATCACATCAACGATTATTGTCTGTCAAGCTTTACATTGGAGACGACTCGTCCACGAAAAACGCGACTGAAAAACCCTCTGGCGCCCAGGCCACTCGAGCTCAGCGCTATTTTAAAACAGATTTTTATCTGAAACAAGTTTTACTCAACAAGGAATATTGCCAAGAAGGCTAAGCGATATTAAAACTTGAATAGAAGGAATCGTAATTAAATTTAACAAGGTTATCACCGAGAAAGCCTTTGAGAGATCTAATTGCCGAACAACCGATTGGCTTGTACAAAGTTTCATTTGGCCAAACCGGAAAAGCATAGAGATAACGACCGCAGGCTGGCCTTGTTAAATTATATAGTTACCGTATTATCTCATGCCAAGACCTGTAACCTGTATACGTATTGTGCGAGATGATGACTTTCTCGAGATGTGAATGGGTTAAAAGTCAACAAATACCGGCTCGTTTGCTTTTATTGAGACGTCAATTCTATAATCGGAAACATCAGTTTTGGCTTAATTTAAAATCGTCGAAAATGACTTTCGGGTTTTTGTCTTCCAATAAATCTAATTTTACAATGCATTGAAACGCGTTTCCGTAGCATATATAATCAATATTGTATACTTCACCTGCAAGATTAAAACTTTAATTTACCACACAAAAAAACACAAAGACAACATACAAACTAACAACCGGTTAGTCGTGTCAAATTTTAATTAACGTCTTGAGATAAAAATATTTTGGATGTATTTGGTTTCCGCGGAGAAAGGCGAGCGTAAACTAATCGGGCGTCAAAAACTTGTTATCAGTTGCAAGTGTCGATGATAATAAAAAGCAAAAACAGGACAAGCTTAACTAAATATTAGCTAGGAATTGTTTGACATTTTTTTTGTATAAAGGGCTTTTTCGGCGAATAAGATCTGGAGTAAATAGAAATCAATGTGTCCACGAGAGGTAATTTATTTCATAGATGTCATCACCAACGTTAAAACAGCGGTGATAACCCAGAGCGCGAAACATTAGAAGTTTATTCCATCGCGCAAGGACAAATTAGTGCGGGGTGCGAGTTCTAACGCCATTTCAAAGTGTCAATTTGTTCGAACACGCTAAAATTATATGTCAGTTTTCACTTTAAATCTGTCATTTATCGTTCATTTCCACTTGGATTCTATTCAGCAACATATCACAATTGGGAGGCACACATGGAATTGTCCCACGTCCTTGGAAGGACTCGATTGTAAGCAGAATTGCATTTGCAAACGGAGCGCGCGTACAATAGTTTGTTCAAAATTGTATAAGCTACATGGATTTTGAAGCCTAACACTCCATCTCGCAATGAACAACACATCGGCTAATAACACTACAAGCGACTTACAATCAAGCGTCAACGTCGCCGTTTACTTCGCCACGTTCTTCGTCGGACTCACAGGAAATCTACTAGTCGTGGTAATTATCATCCGAAAAAAAACGCGCAAACGCATGAATGATTTTTTCGTGCTCAACCTCAGCGTATCCGATCTCAGTCTGATTCTTTTCTGCTTGCCAGCGCTTATCTACGTCGAGCTGATTGGGTTTGTTGGATCTCGGTTTTATTGCAAGTTTGTATGGCCCATGGTAACAGTATCGTACTGTTCGAGTATTTTCACCATCACTTCCATGGCGTGTTACCGCTGTAAAGTGCTGCTCCATCCATTTGAGCTTCCGCCTCGTAAGAAGACGGTCCTGTTGTGGATCTCAACAATATGGCTTCTTTCCTTGGTGATAGCAACGCCTTTGATGGTCGCTTCGGAATTTCGAGAAGATTTCCACGGCAGTACATGTTACGAGGATTGGCCCAGTATAAGTTTTAAGCGAGGATATACTGTAGCGCTATTCATTTTACAATATCTCTTACCCTTGCTGACGATAGCCGTCGCCTATGTACGAATTGGTATCGATTTAACACGAACCAAAGTTCGGCGTGCGTCGGTAACGAGCCGCGGCGATGTTTCGGCTCAAGGAACCAGAGAGGAGAACATCAAGATCATCAAAATTTTAGCAACAATTGTTGTTCTGTTTGCATTTTGTATGTTACCTGTTCACATCGCGTGGATGTTGTTAGACTTTGGCGGCAAACGAGGGGCGGAAATCGCGACAATAATTTTCCGATTTTCGGACGTTTTGGCCATTTTACAAAGCTGCCTGAATGCAGTTATTTACGGAGCTCTTACCAAACACTTGAGACACGGATTTGTAAAATACCTCTTTCATCCTCTAGCCATTTGTAATGAATTTCGAAAAGATGAAAATATGCGAACCACTTCACAGAGGAGGCGAACCAATGAACCTACAGCTGAGGAAATGGAGACGTTTTCTTTTGGCGGGAAAAGTAGCGTCAAGCTCCAACCTCGTTCCCGGGAGAACGACGCTGAATGAGAACGAGGTTGCGCGAGCCCTTCACTAGCTCTCTTTTTGGTTTTAGATTAATTTTGAGTAGTACTGCTTTTAGTTGCAGATCAAATGGTGACCGTTTTGTTTGTCGAATCAAATGGTCTAAATGGTTCTAAAGATCAAACGTGAGAATCTGTAGGATTCTGTGAGAATGGCCTTAGCCCAACCTCGTTCCCAGGGTCTCTCATCTCTCATCTTCCCAGGGGGCGGGAAGATGAGAGACCCTGGGAACGAGGTTGGCCTTAGCCAACGGTTCGTCAAGATGAGTTGCTACTGAAGTAACATGACGTATCGCTATGATGTCGACCCGATAGGTTTCGGCGTCCTCGGGAGCACTGCTCTGCTATTCTGATTGGTTAATAACAATCGGTAACGTATCGGATACGACTTGTGTTCAGAGTCGTAACGTTTGAAGAAATCACCTAATCTTTCCAACTAATTGGGGAAAAAATGTTGTTTTTTTCTACCCTGGGTAACAGATGTTTTCCTCTCTTTGGTACGAGAGATAAACCTCTGGCAGACAGGCTAGATTCTCTCTCGCTTTATTCATTTATTATCCGCTACATAATCTTATTTACGTCTAGTCTACATTCATCAATTCATTGGAGGTTTTAGTTTTTTCGCGGCAGAATGAAATGTTCTTAGAAAGAAACCTAATACGTACACGATATTAATAATTAATCTTTATGATACTCGTAGTATAATGAGGTTGTCCAAATCATTTCTTTCCAGAATTTCATATTTGACTGTTATTTGGACTGTCACGAGTGTTGCGTTGCGTGACGCACGATCGTTGCGTTGTGATGACCCGAACAACGACTGCGAAACAGACTAACTGCATGAACTCGCGACTGAAATCAAACGTTTTCCCGAATCATTGTACGCATAACGAAAGATGGCGTGACACGTTTACTGCGACAATGTCCTCAGTGGATGCGTGACTACGAGGAACCATGTACCAAGTATAAGATGGGCCATTTGTAGCGTGACGTCTCTTCTCGCTTCAGCTTTCTGTATTTTTCTTTTTCTCTCTTGTTCATGTCCACTGTCTTTCCTTCACTTAATTTTGACTACAGGGAAAATAGCCCTCGTCCTTTTGAACTCTGAAATGTTTTTAATGCAGAAGATCTGACTGCCGGAAGTGTCAACTGGTATAGGACGGATTTGCCAATCATCATCGTTACCCAGGCCGCTGTCCGCGTCCACAGGAGTATCTGCGCAGGCGTGTGTCTCGCACTGCCCTGACCCAATGATCTATGGGGAAATTTGAATATTCAGATCTTAGTAACCGAGCCTGCTGTAATGGAGAGTCATGGCGGAGGACTAAGTCGAGTTGACTCCTGATAACTCGAACCTCCCGCTAACCAATCTCGTAGAGTCAACGGTCTCCTCAGTCAGCGGTAGTCGTCGCCAGGTTAGACTCTGGGGGAATGGAATAAATATCGAATTTTTGGATTGGCTGTCTCGTGAACAAACAATGGCCGCAATACCAGATTTGCGAGATTCAAAATTCCATTTCCCCAGAGTCTAACCTGGCGACGAGTCGACGACTACCGCTGACTGAGGAGACCGTTGACTCTGGGCACGAGATTGCCCGCTAACTCGAAGTAAATTCGAGCGTATTCGGTAGAGCCCAGGGAAGTACGGCCATGAAATAACAATAAATATGAAGAGAACTATCCATTGTTTACCTGAACACTTAGCTTCTTGTATTTATCGCCACTTTTCCTGTGCGACAAGAACCACTGATAAAGATCTTCTTTACTCAGTTTTCTTAAGCAGTCCACCTGAAAAAATGAGCAAAAAACAACAACAGTCATTGCTTATTCGGTTTGGACAATCTGTACGGCGGTCGGAAGATGGATTGACCCGCGGTTTTCGTAAGAGGTTACTAAGCAACATGACGTATTCTTATGACGTCATTCAGACGTGGCAGGCATTTGGAACCTTTTATTTACCTCTCGCCGTTTCCTGTTAAAGATGTAAGTCTGATCCAGAACTTCAGTCCAGTTTCTGTCCGCTTCATCTGCCAGACTAAGATCTTCATGTTCCTTCAGCTCAATAAGCGAGTCCACCTTGAAAGCCAAACAATATCGAGAAAGAAATTTAGCTCACATTTTGTATCGTCGAAAGCAAGAGAGCATGATCTAAGATAAGGATTCGCCGTGCTCCATGATAATTTTATGAAATCTATTAATAGTTTCGCGCCATGCTGTGAAAGTTATTTTTATTTCCTTCTAATCGATGCTCCGACATCACGTTACTCGAACTGACCAATCAGGTAGCGCTCTTAAAATAGCTCAGCTAAAGACTGAAACTAAAAACAGATTTCAAAAACTTATTATTGGAAGAAACCCAATTCTCTCTTGTCGAAAGAAGTTATGTGTTCACTATGGTTTTGCACTTTTCAAGCTCTTCGATTGGTCTAAACAGTCGTGAAACGTGAAACGTACTCTAACCAATCAGAGACAAGATATCGTTTATTCGTCCAATCAGGTGCAAGGTGATCTGGCTCGCGCGATTTTCCCCGCGCTTTTCACGGGTGACATGTTTATACCTTCAGCTGAACAGTTAAACAATGGTGATGCGGCGCTATAAACTAATAATAAAATGCAATTCACCTGACTCTTGAAGTCTTCGTCTGTTAGGGAACGTAAAATTTCACCAAATGCATCTAAAAATGCATCGATTCGACTCTCCACATGTTCTGCACTATAAATATGAACATGGATGAATCGTTAGTTAAAGATAATAAGTACAAGATTGTGCAACAAACATTAAGAAACAACCAACAAATCAACGGTTTTCTGGGTAGAATGCGTGGTGGTTACGCGCCTTGTGAGAGGCAAGGTTTTTACTCTCTTCACGAAGACTCACGCTTTGGGTCGCCTCGCGCTCATCTCGCGTTCAACACGCGTTCAACTCGCGCTCATCTCGCGCGCCCATCCCACCTTCATCTCGCGCTCATCTCGCGTTCACCTCCTATCCGCTCGAGTTCACCTCGCGTTCCTCTCGCGGTCCCCTCGCGTTCACCTCGTATTCACCTCGCGCTCAACCGCGATATCTGCAAAATCGCCTGTCCTAATCAGTGACGAGGTTATAACATGGAGGTAGTGGCCACAAATACCTGAATTTTCCCGCTTGTGTTTGAACAGTAACAGAAAATCCAAGAACTCCAAATGTATTTCTGCAAGCACAGAAAACAGAGTACCTGGAAAAAGCGGAAAGAAATCAGCGACTGATTCACAACCAGCAAGTAAGTTCAGAAGAACTGATTTCTGTTTGTTCGTGGTAATCCTGTCTTTAAAATAATTTGAATCAGGATAATGGGCTTCTGTTTGAATATAAATGGAATTAAACTTTTGATTTGCCTATACCTTTATACCTTAGGACAGGATTCATAATTTTGGGTCAAACTAATAGAAATAGGTGTCAAGGAAATTAAGGTGGCACTTAACACGAATTTCAAAAATTTGCGTTAATTTATGTCGTGTTAATTTATGTTGTTAATTTATGTTGTATTAATTTCCTATATTTAGGTACCTTACCCAAGTTGTTCTTGAGTGCGAAGGACATCAAAACACGGTTCATCCATTTGCATCTGAAATTACAATTCATTCATAAACAAATTAGAAGAAAAAAATACACACTCAAACGAAAAAGAGATCAAGAGAGTGTCACTCTTTTTGAAGTAACACAAGCACCAAAAATAGACCAAGCCCTGTTAGGACCAGTTTGGTAGTCCTTTTAATCGTACTAAAAGTTAACCCTTTCACTCCCAGAGTCGAACCTTGAGTTCTAACTTTTAAGTCTGTGGATGAAACCCTAGTGTGTGACCATTCTAATGAAAGCTATTGAGCAGTACTTTCACGTGATACTGTTTATTATGCTGTACAAGGTGGCTCTAACTTTTGAGTCTGTGGATAAAACCAGAAACCCTAGTGTGTGCATGACCATTCAAATGAAAGCTATTGAGCAGTAATTTCATGTGGTACTGTTTTTTTTGGACAATTTTGCAGAATGAAATTCAAACAAACGAACGAACGAACGAACTGTCAATACACATACCAGTAAAAGGTCCATGATAGTGAATTCTTCAACAGTAGCCGGACCAGACTGAATAATCAAGAGAGTTTGTTAATGGAGACAGAAACAACAACATTAAAAACAACATGATGAGGTCAGTAATAGTGTGCCACAGGAAACCCAGAAAAAAATCAGGGCACCGGGTGAAAACGTGCAGTAATTCGAAATAAGATCATAACCAGTTAGTTTCTTATTTAAGAATCCCTTTCCGTAAGTTATTATGACCAGATGTCGGTGGCTCGTTGATGGTCGGATTTACGGGGTTCCATTGTGCACGTAATTTAAAGGAGCTATGTCACGGATGGCGCATCTTGAAAAAATGGGCAATTTTTTTCAAGTTCGCCGTTCGCAATCCGTCTTAATCTTGTCCATCGATTCAATTCAATTTTGTTTTATTCACACTTTTTTCAAGATTACAGTAACAATATACATAAGGAATTTAAAACGGTTGTTAGTGGGAATAAATAAAGCGCGTATTTCGTGGAATAGAAGTGTGCAAAGGCCACAGTAGCAGAGCTTTCGAGTTGGCCTCTGCATTTGAGAGAAAACGTTTTGGAATAAAAAACAAACAAACAAACACAGAGAAAGGCAAGATACAGCAGTAGGTAGAGTTGGAGAATACATGTCTACACTTGTCTAGCTAGCAATATGTTTTTGTATTCTTTCTTGAAGCTCCAAAATCCTAGTTGTTTTGTTTGAGATGGTACTTCTTCCCATACTTTTGTTACGGAATAATGAAAAGAAAAGAACCCATAATTAGTTCTAATCATTGGTCTATATAAATAACTATCTGAGGAATATCTAGTGTTGTAGCTGTGTATCTGAGAAGCTGGCGTGAGCATATTTTGCAGGATTGGGGGAACATTATGTTTATTATAGAGAATATTATGAGCTAGAAGAGCAGTTCTCAGTTCTCAGTTCTAAGCCATCCTTGTTCCAGTTTGGTTTATTATCACCTCTTTGGTGTTTTTCTACCTTAGTAACAACTATTTCGAGGCCTTCTTCAATTTAAAGGTGATTTTGCACTTCGCAAAAATGACTTTAAAATATCGTGACATAGCTCCTCATTTAAAGGTAAAAATACGAGTTATTCGTCGGTACCGTAAAATTCCGAATATAAACCCACCAAATCTCAGACGCAAAAATCCTTGCGATAATAATAGTAATTGTTAAATAGAGGTAATTATTTATACCTGGTAATAGTTTGTAACGATAGTATTGTCATCCTCCTTGTTAAATCCCATCACACGACAGATGCATTCACCTTGTGGCAACTGTATCACTCGGATCTAACAAAACAAATAGGATGGATGGAGCATCAAATTCAGCGTTCGTAATCCGTCTCAATCTTCCCCAATCTTAACCATCCTTGTTCCTTTTTGGTTTATTATTAACTCTTTGGTATTTATCTACCTTGGTAAACTATTATTTGGAGGTTTCCTTCGATTAAAAGTAATTATTTTATACATCGCAAAACGGAACGGAACGGAACCCGTTTTAAACCCTGTTCAACTCCCCCACCCCCCCCCCCCCTCCCCTTCCCATATAAAAGTGACGGGGGTGATCGTCGGCAATTTTGAAAAGAATCCCCAAAGGTGTGGTGAGCGGTCATATTCTAGGTTCACATGTGGCATACATAAGATGAATGTCCCAAAACTTTTGACCAGGACTGTAGCCCCTTGAAAATATCCTTACCTCAGGATGAAGACAACTGCTTAGTGGCATAAACTGCAGTTTACTGTAAACAAAAACAATTTCATGAATAAGTGAACTAATAGCTCCTTTAAGCTAAATCTAGTGAAGACTTAACATGTAAAGGAGGCCAGAAGAAAAACTGATAAAATCACCTTCAAATTGAAGAAAACCTTCATGGATGGATGGATGCGCAGGTTACCCCCAGCATTTTTGTCAGGTTGCCCTGACAATTTGCCGGTACCCATTTATACTCCTGGGTGCATGGAGAGTGACAGTCTTTCTTGCCTAAGAACACAACACAGTGACCCCGGCATGCGCTCAAACCCGAACTGCTCGATCCAGTGTCCAACGAGCTAACCAGGCCACCGTGTCTCTCACACTAGACCGACAAGCGAGGATGAAAATTACCTGGTAAATTATTGACTTACCTGTACAACTGTTCCTGTAAAGAGACTGCTTCCTAAAAGGAAAGAAACTCAGAGACTCAAAGGAGTGTTTATTGTCAAAGCAGTCAGCTACCCATGCGCCCCCCCCCCCCTCTCCACCCCACCCCCACCCCATCCCAACCTGATCTACACAAGAGAAGGTGGTGGTTAAGTAAAAGTAAGTACAGTAAGTAAAACCTTTATTTGACTTCGAATTACAGATAGCAAAAAAATATGCTAATATCTTCAAAGATATAAAAATAAGAATGAAATAAAACTAAGTAATTATATACAATAAATGAGATATTAAAATTTTAAGCTAAATTACAAAAAGAAGGTTGGGAGAAATTCAAGTTAAACACATGTGGTTGCCGTTTGCTTTCATTTTGTCCTGTTTTGGAGAAAATTGCATCCCGAGAATTCTCTTACATGAATTCAAAGATGCCTTGAAGTATAATTTAATATTTATTTCATTTGTGGTTTAAACTGGCGCCACTGAGAAGTGAGAAGTTTAAAAAGGTTCCTGCCACTGTATGTGTACCTGCGAAGTTATATTTCCTTGAATTAAGCTCTCGACAAATAACTTGGACTTAAAACAGGATACAAAATGCTGCAACGAGAAGAAAATCAGAAAATCAGCAGACATGTTTTGAATAGCACAATAACACAACTTAGTCCTTTATTTCCACCCTTGTAGACGATTACTTGGCTTGGATTCCTTTGAACATACAGTACATACAGTTAACCCTTTCACTCTCAAAGTCGAACCTTGAGTCAATAAATGTGGTTGTAACTTTTGAGTCTGTGGACGAAACCCTAGTGTGTGACCATTCAAATGAAAGCTACTGAGCAGTACTTTCATGTGGTGCTGTTTATTATGCTGCACAAGGTGGTTCTAACTTTTAAGTCTGTGGATGAAACCCAAGTGTGTGACCATTCAAATGAAAGCTATTGAGCAGTACTCTCATGTGGTGCTGTTTATTATGCTGCACAAGGTGGTTCTACCTTTTAAGTCTGTGGATGAAACCCTAGTGTGTGACCATTCAAATGAAAGCTATTGAGCAGTACTTTCATGTGGTGCTGTTTATTATGCTGTACAAGGTGGTTCTAACTTTTAAGTCTGTGGATGAAACCCTAGTGTGTGACCATTCAAATGAAAGCTATTGAGCAGTACTTTCAAGAGGTGCTGTTTGTTTTCGACAATTTTGCAAAATGAAATTCAAGATTTTTTCCTTTGAACTTAGCACTCTTGGGAGTGAAAGGGTTAAAATAACAACCCCTATTTCCCAAGGCTGGCTGATATGGTTCTTATATATTAGATTTCTAGTGAGAAATCAAGCTGTTTAGGTTCTTAAATAAGTTCTAATTTTTGACAGGGTAAATACTGCTTGCTGCTGGCCATAAAAGTAATTTAATATGGATGTATCCCTTTAATTCTAACTCTGATACTTTGGAACTACCACAGAGTTACAGTTGGAGTGTATATGTATTAAAATCAAGCAATCAGCTTTATACTGTACATTGTGATTATGGCCTCCAAAGCACATTTTGGTCTCAGCCTGTGTTTTTTTTAGTTTCATAGTAATTACTACATGTATGCATACCTGAAGAGTCTCCATTGTGGCATCTGGAATGACGCTCCGTTTGTCGACAGTTGTCCATTTGACGTGTTGTAAGATGGATAGACGGACAGACCTAGAAAAAAATCCAATGCACATTTCTCACTACATCCAACTTTCTGTTTTCCAATATCTAAGTTCAATTTATTTGATTGTACTGCCCTAATCTGGACAGGTCCAACAGATGAATAATATTATTATTATCAGTCAAATTTCTAAACACTTTTTCCAAATGCTTCAAACGGTTTTCTTAACTGTTTAAATGAACGGTCCTGCCCGGAACATTAGTGTACGTTTCTTCGTAGAAGGTCACATTAGTGCAAACAAACCACCTTACATATTATATAAAAGAAATTGCCATTACATACCTGACCAACTTCTGTGGTTTGATGATCGAGTTGCGGTATGACCTCATTAACTTACGCTGCAAATATCAATAGAAAATAAAAAGTACTAAACTTCTAAGCAAACCCTGGTAAAAAGTAAATTAATCATTTATCAAATACAAATATTATAATAATAATTAATAGTTCACAGACAAAGCTATCTTACCTTGACCATCTCAAACGTCTGAGAGGTCACAGTAAAATTTGCCATGTGATCGATGACGGTCTCAAACAAAAGCTGGAAGAAAAAAAAACACAAAGAAATGTTGACACTTGACATAAGTGTAATGCTACAGACAGAGTGACAATTTCCTTGTAAGAATGTTTGTTAACTCTTTAAATTGACAGAAAGAACAATGTGCACAGCATTGTATTCACACCAGTCATTACACAATACAGGGACTGGATACAACAGGAATTACACATTCTGACTCATGCAAGCTACCAATAATTATTGGTTGTTTAAAATAAGTTAGGAATATATTAGTCAATAAAATAGAATTGACCAATCTCAATATTTCAAAATTTTGACTTGGCTCTAGGGGCTTAGGGGAATAAAACTAAATAAATTAACTATTCATCCCTAAACTTCGATGTGATTTCTTTTGTTTTTAATCCCCCAAGCCTCGATCGGAGCTAAGTCAGAATACTTCAATATTGGCCTATACTTCAAGCCCTGTCAAAAGTGGGATCCGAGCCCACGCCTCCATTCAGAGACCAAAACTTGAGTCTGGTAAGGGCAGATAATTCTCATGAGCCAAGTGAAAGCCGAAATGGGTCATAAAAGAAAGACAAGGTTCTTCTATTTGTCCTTATAAGTGCTGGGAAGATAGAGAGAGAAGGTTTGCCCATTTTTTAATCTGCCAAACATTATATACTTACCGCTAACTTGTGGTTGAACCCTTCCAGTTTAAGAACAATTCCTGTTTCGCTAACTGTCATGGAGTAACTATAAGAAACCAAGTCTGGGTGTGATTTTAGTTTAAAGGTTTATAATATACCTATGTCAAATAATGTCAACACACTACATTAACTTTGAGTCTTCGACATATGACACTCAGAGCATAAATGTTAACTTCAAAAGACAAATCCCTCACCCTGTAAATAAACACACCACATCTGTGAAGCCAAAATTACTGGGGTCATTGTGTTGTGTTCTTGGATAAGACACTTAACTCTCACCAAGAGTATACGTGTAAATGGGTGCTGGTGGACTGTTAGAGCAACCTGACAAAATGCTGGGGGATAACCTGTGATGGACTAGCATTCCATCCAGGGGGAGTAACAATACTCCTAGCTGCATCATGCTACGAGAAACTGGAGTTAAGGTAATTCCATCGAAATAGAAGTTACACTGGGAAGTTTCTGAAACTTTCCCTAGTTGAACATTGTGATGTAATGTTTCAAAATATAGAATAAAAAGAATAGGTCACCAGCCCCGCGAAAGAGATATAATCGACTAAAAATACCTCATAATTCCTTACAAAATCAACCAAAAACACGTATTTTTTCACGTTTGCAGTGATTATTAATTTTCCTGCACTGAGAATTGGTCTATACTCCTTGTATAGAAAGAAGATGATTACTAGACTTAAATATGCGGAAAAAAATGATAGGTCACCACGCTCGTTTACGAGGAAACAATCATTTACCTCTCTGGCGAGCATAGCTACAATGAAAAAGCCGCCATGTTTTTAATGTGCGCGCGCTAATTACGCGCGAAATTATGCGCAGAAAGGATGCGCAGTGCAATACTAAGGAATGACCTTAAGTGCCAGCCTGTCGAGCCACTTGGCTCCAAAAAAGCTAAACTACTTACTTCTATTTTACAAGACCTACCCTAACTGAGCTACATCAGCAGCGTAGGCAATTTCTTTCAAGTTGTACTCCAACACACTCAGAAAAAGGTCCGAAAGAACCATGCTGAGGATTGGAGAAAAAACCCAGAAATGATGGTTTAAATTACTAACTATAACACACTGCTGCAAAAAATGTAATACTCAACTTCCCTTCCCCTCAACCAATCATGTATCTCACCTCTCAGGACTAGCATTTAAAACTGGTGATATGAGGTGGAAATAAAACCTGGCTGGAGACATAAAACAGACGAAAATATGGGTAAAAGAATTGTGTGCTAGGACCGTTAATTTTATAGATAGCTGCCTGACTCATCTTGTATTCCTTAGGGTCGGCTGTGAAGGAGACTAGATTAGTGTAGACTTTATGGTTATTTCAGGCAGCTACATGTAGTACCATATTTAATAGTTATAATACTTTAATAATAATAATCATACCAATAACAAAATTCTTGTTTCTGATTGGGTTCCTGCGCACCTATTTGTTATGTAATTGGAGCGGGAACATGTGGGTGTCCAATTGCAGGTGTCCAATGTGAAACTTGTTCAAAATTGGACACCAGTGCAATTGGACATCTACGTCATTCATGCGTCAATTACGTACATTTCTGTACTGTTTTGTAAAACTAATTGAATAAATTGCTGACATTTTTGCTAAAAAGAGGTTCTCTCAGACGTCCTAGCCTCGACTTTTGTTATTGATACGATTAATTGATAATTGGACCTCGTGTTGTACAATTCAGGGAGCAATCGTGGTTGTAATTTCGAAATTACTCGCCCGATTACACCCTTAATCAAAACTATAACAAAATTCTCGAATCTGATTGGTTATCAGCAGGCGCGATTTGAGCACTAATAGGACAGTGTACGCGTCATGCTTGTAATTGGACGATGTAATAGGACAGTTTACACGTCATGCTTGTAATTGGACAGTGTAATTGGACAGTACGCGTCATTTGCGCGCGCTGTCCTTTGCTCGTGCATGCATCTCGGTCAAAAACAAACTTGATTATTATGTTTTTATTCACGTTTAACGTCTTTTCCTCAAATTTTGTTATAGTTATGATTAATTGGTAACAGGACTTCGTGTCGTCCAATTCTGTCTGTAATCATACTCGTGATTAACAAATCGGACTACCGCGAAGCGCGGTCGTCCGATTTTGTTAATCACTTGTATGATTACAGACCGAATTGGACTCCACTCAGTCCTATTACCATTATGAATTGTACTCCACTCGGTCCAATTGCCATTACTAATTTTCTGTTTTTGGTATAAATAAATTAATGTTGTATTTTTGTTGTATTTTAATTTGTTTTTGTTTTAAGAGTCTAAAAGAAAGCTTGAGAGACCTTGATGTCGAACTAACAATTTTTACAAACCTCGTGGTGTTTTGAATTTCGTATCCTTTGAGTGCCACACCTTTCCGAGATTGCAATCATGGACTAGTTCTGGAAACTGAAAGAAAGACAGGAGAATGAACACGACAGAAACTGAAGTTTGTCTCTGGTTTGTGGAGAAGCTGAGTGCCTCTAACAAATATGCAATTACGTGATCAAGAGTTTAACTAGTAATTCCTCTATTAAGGAAAGCTTGTTGCTTTCTTGGGCGGTGCACTCTTATAACTCGGATTATTCTCTCTGACCCTCCCCCTCTCCTCCCCTCCCCCAAACATGCATGAAATGTATCTGTTCCACATTACCTCGCATACTGTGCGGTCAAAATCTTTGATGTCGAAGTCAGTTGCTGTTGACAAACGATTATTACTGGAGTTAAGCCTTGTAGAAATGTTAACAAATTAAACCAATCGTGATCAGCATCGTATTTCTCCTTACAATATCAAAATACTGTCAAGCAGACAGGTGATGAGAATTACGATAGCCATCAACTAGATTTTGTCTTGACGAACCACCAAATTCTCACAACTACACCCCAGGGGGGAGCTCCATGCACAACTCAGGGGGAGCACCTTGCACACCACAAGGGGAGCACCCAGCATACCCCAGGGGGGAGCATCTTACACACCCCAGGGGAGAGCTCCATGCACAACTCAGGGGTTGCACCTTGCACACCACAAGGGGAGCACCTTGCATACCCCAGGGGGGAGCATCTTACACACCCCAGGGGGGAGCTCCATGCACAACTCAGGGGTTGCACCTTGCACACCACAGGGGAAGCACCTTGCATACCCCAAGGGGAGCACCTTACAGACCCCAGGAGCACCTTACACACCCCAGGGGGAAGCACCATGCATAACTCAGGGAAGCACCTTACACACCACAGGGTGAGCACCTTGCACACCACAGGGGAAGCACCCTGCCTACCCCAAGGGGAGCACCATACAGACCCCAGGGTGGAGCACCTTACACACCCCAGGGGGAAGCGCCATGCACAACTCAGGGAAGCACCTTACAGACCCCAAGGGGAGTACCTTACACACCCCAGGGTGGAGCACCATGCACAACTCAGGGAAGCACCTTGCATACCCCAGGGGAGGACCTTACACACCCCAAGGGGAGGACCTTACACACCCCAGGGGAGCACATGCACAACTCGATCAGGGAAGCACCTTGCACACCACAGGGGGAGCACCTTGCAGAGGACCTTACACACCCCAATGGGAGCACCTTACACACCCCAGGGAGTGCACCTTACACACCCGAGGGGGAGCAGTGATACCAAAGGGTGTCATTCATGAAAATAAGACATTTTTTTAGTAATCCAGACTACTATCCAAAGAAATTCTGATGATGTACAACCGTCAACCCACACGATCAATCAATTATTGGAGAAGGATTGAAAATGCAAATGATATAATAACTATATTTTATTTTGCCCCTGACTGAAGTAATATCCCCCAAAACTTACCTATGAATTTGTTTTCTTCAGGAAAATGGAGTTCTGGGTTTAATTCAAGATCTTCAAAATAAAATGAAATTAGGGCAAGATAAAAATTAAAAATATATGAAGGCATGACACATGTTCACATAAAAATCTGCAGCATATAATTATTTTGGAATAATTACTAAACCAGTGAATAGACAGGGCTAAAAGCAGGATTTCTGTTGGCAGACAGAAGAATAAAAAAGGAATGGTCCTGTCAATTTTCAAACAAGTGAATAGTCAGTTATCCCTTTCACTCCCAGAGTCAAACCTTGAGTCAATTAATGTGGTTCTAACTTTTAAGTTGGTGGATGAAACCCTAGTGTGTGACCATTCAAATGAGAGCCACTTAGCAGTACCTTTATGCGGTGTTGTTCATTTCTCGGTATTTTACTTCATGAGATTCAGATTTTGAACTTGGCCACTCTTGGGAGTGAAAGGGTTAAGAACTTTCAATGTTATACAAGGAGGAATGTACTTGGACATGACACTTGTATCAACCATATATCTCAACCAATGAGCACACAAGAAATCTGCCAGTTATTGTAAATTAAACACTTGTTTACTGACTGGTCTGGCATATTCTAATATTTTTGTCCAACTAAGGAGTGAAAAACATGTAAGTTTAAAAAAAGACATGCATTCAAACTGGACAAACAACACTTTTGGTGAAGATGCTTACTTTTCCATTTTTCAAGCCACTGTGGATCAATATCTGAAAAGCAAAAGAAAAGGTGTCAATCAACTGTCATGACAAAAGTTGTTTTGTCATGATGTTCAAGATGGTGGCTCCACAGTCCAACAATCTACTGCATGGCTGTTTGACGATCTAATCACAAAAATAGAAGGACTGTTCACAGTCTAATGTTCTCCAGTACTGAATGGCAACCCTACATGTACATCAAATTCTGATTGATTTCATGTTGAAGTGATAATCAGGCAGTTGACGCCTCGTACGCAGACTTTATTTGGGCTTGTCACACTCTCCTCCTCTACTGGAAGGAAGATTGTGTGACAAGGGCTCGTCACACTCTCCTCTTCCACTGGAGGGAAGATTGTGTGACAAACTGAAAGAGCGCCTGTGTGTGAGGCTATAAGGGCAGTTGAAGCAAAAAGTATGATTTTGGCAAGTCTTTGCAGAATTAAGCACCCACAATAGGAAATAACAGAAGCAATACATGAAAGATTGTCATGAACGTGAGTACCATAAGGCTTAATTTTATGTTATTTACATGTAGAAAAATAATTCTCTACTGAAAACCACAGCCTCTGTCAGTACTTTTCAAAGACGGAATTGCTACTGAAACAGTAAGTGTACTTATCAAACTCTCCCCACAAACACACACACACACATGGTTGGTAGAAACAAAGATATAGTTTGTCTAGTGTGATCATCCAGGTGAAGGTATAGTCCTGAGAAGGACTGTTGTTGGTGACTGACATTTCGACAACCTGAGCATAAGTCATCTTCAGAGTCAAGTGAAATGTGTTAGTCAGTCGATGGTGTTAACACATCCTTCTCAGGACTACACTCACCTAGACGATCATACTAGATGAACTAATGATACTCCTGGGTTTAAACCATTTATTATAAAGATATACATGTATTGTACAAACCAGAACAGTTGTAAGGTGTCTGGAACCAAGGCTCGTAATCAGTGCATTCATCCTGGCACCTCTTTGATAAGAGCAAAATATTGGCCCTGTCTGGTGTAAGACTGTTTTGGACATTCTGAATAACCTGATGCATGTAGCAAAAACAGATTCAACACATTATAATGTCATGAAGTAATAAAACACATGAGAGACTGTGTTTTATCACATTTTCAAACACGAAGAGAGTTGAAAAATTATACGACACGAGAGGAGTATTTTTGACGAAATTCAAGGTGTTTGGAAATGTGATGAAACACTGTCTCAAGTGTTTGATTTATCTTCTTAATTGAAACTAAAACTAAGGAATAAATGGAGAAATAAATTGTAAAAATCTATGCTAATTAACACCAGGTATCCCAAAACTGTGTGGATAGTTTTCAAGCTTCAAATGACAAAATGTAACAAGAATATACACATGTACAATGTTATACAGTCAATTCTCTTTAAGACGGACACCATTGGGACTCACCGGCACCAACTGTTCATCTTAGAGAGGTGTCCGGCTTATAGAGAGTTTAGATACAAGTAAAACGACTGAAAAACGGCGTGCAGGGACCGACGCCAGGTGTCGATCCGTCTTATAGAGGTGTCCGTTAAGAAAGAGTTGACTGTACTACATGTAGCCCCAAAAAAATCAAACAAAAACGTGTAAATGCATTAACCTCTCCATTGAATTCCCACATGAGTTGATCTCCTGTTAAATAATCTTCTTCTGGATATAGCTGTCAAAAAGAATCATGTGACCTGTATTTTAACAATTATTGATACACTAAAAATTACTTAAATTACTTATAAGTACTTACTAATCTTAACCAATAAAAAGACAGACACTGTGAATGAGACATGTTGTAAGCGATTCAATTATTATTACATGAACACTAATTAACAATTAGATTACGAGCTCGAGATTTCTATGATGTGATAGTTGATGAGGCCGTAGGCCGAATCAACTATCAAATCATAGAAATTGAGAGCGAATAATCTAATTGTTTTAGTAAAAATTATAACAATATTGTAATAACTCTAAATCATCCACCGAAACGTCGTAGAAACGAAACCGCAATTTTGTGACGACCTCCAGCCACTGCACACTAATGGCTGATAGTGCACGAGTAGCTCAGCCAATCAGATTGTCTCATTTGCATTAGTATACTAGTAGATTTTTACTAACAATAATTATTTATTAGACTAAATATTAACGAGACAGAGTTTTCTATGAGTGAATTGTCAGAAATGCAAATCGTGTTAGTAGCAGGCTTTTAGCCAGAATTTGAAAAGTGGGCGTCCTGGAGGCATGCCCCCATAAATTTGTTAAAGCTTTGGTGCATTTTTCATCATTTTCTCCCAGGATTGAGCGTCCACAGGACACCTGGACACCCTTCTGGCTAAAAGCTTGGTTAGTAGATACTATATAAAGGATAGCACTTCCAAAACCCACAATTTTAAGTTAATTTTTAATATAAAGGCAAATAATGTTTTTACTACAATCATTATCTTTTACTGTAAAATTAATGGTAATTTGTAGAATTCATTCTTTGGCACAAGCGTACATGACTTGTATATACCTGCATGTTTTTCCACAAGATCCTCTACATAGTCATAAGGCTCACACTGAAAAAACAACAGTCAACTACTGTATTTACCTATTGTAAACAAATTGTAGACTACGAGCCGTCCCTAATTAGTCCACCAAGTGAGAAGCGAAATAGAATGAGAAGAAAAAATGGCCACACGGAATCTGGGGGCGCACAGCCATATTTTTTTTCTTCTCATTTTATTTCGCTTCTTGCTCAGTAGACTAAGGGAAGAGGGGCTAGTGCTGCTCATTGTCTAAACAAACTGTGCAACATATTTGATCAGTAAATAGCATGTCACATGTAGTGATGTAACTAGGAGGTGTGGCAGGGATGGATGCAAGTCCCTCACAGGTTAGCTTGACCACATTTGCCAGTAACCATGAGATAACGTTATACATGCATGTACATGTACAAGTGAACACAGAGAGGTAGCAATGTGAATGTTAAGTACTTTGTTGACCAGCGTGCAAAGAAAGTCCTGGCTGTCCTATATCCTGGCTGGCATAAGTAATTTTTTTCTGGACTTTTAGCCTGCATACCAGTCATTTCCTCTCCAAAAGAATGAGATATTGGGGGTGCAAGATGAACCAAAACATTTAAATGGGAGGTTCCTCCTCCCCTCTCAACTTTTTTGCCCTGTCTCGTGCCCCAAGCATCCATGCGCCTTGCATGCTTTCAGATTTAGGAAATGGCTGCTATGTTGGCTAATGAATTTTATTCTTCACTTTACTGTTGGGCTCACTGGTAAATGAGAACTTACTTTATACTGATTAATCAATTTGCCAAGTTAGTGAGAAGGGATTTGAGCTTGATAATACATTTCAGTTCAGACAATCTGAATTTCCGTTGCGCCTTGTAAGAATTAACAGTACTGTATTAAAGTCACACATCTGTAAGTTACCTGTTCACGAAATCTGAACTCGTTATTCTCAATGGTCTGAAGTTCCTTGTATATTCTATGGACAAACAATGAGCCAGTTACAATGAATAAATAAATAAAATAATTAAATAGATACATTATTAAGCAGACAGTTGGGGATGTTTGTGTCAATGTTCCACAAGAACATTATGGCAATCCGTATGGTTACCCGTATGTTACTCCCATGTTACCCCCATGTTACCCGCATGTTACCCGCTTGTTACCCACATGTTACCCCATGTTACCCGCATGTTACCCGCATGTTACCCCGATGTTACCCCATGTCACCCCCATGTTACCCCCGATGTCACCCCCATGTTACCCCCATGTTTCCCGCATGTTACCCGCATGTTACCCCATGTTTCCTGCGTTTTACCCACATGTTACCCCTATGTTACCCCCATGTTACCCGCATGTTACTCTTTGTACAACGTTTTATTTTGACAAGGATATTCAGCGAAATTAATTTGTGAGTGGTCCATCTTAACTGTTCACATCGCAAAATTTGGACCGCTCAGGGAACCAATAAGAATACTTCTTTTCATTGTGGATCAGTTTGCCATTTGTGATAAATAGTTTTATTGTGAGGTACACTGTACATACAGTACACATTTCTAAAATGATAGAACTTGTTGGTCAGCATCACGTACCTGACAAATAATAGCATGAGTTGTACGTAGTATTTGGAATAATACTGGCTCGTAATATTTCAAAATTGTCCAAAATGTCACTCGCCCGAAGCGGCTTTTGATATTTTGGACAATTTTGAAATATTACTCGCGGTGTTATTTCCAAATACTACTATAACTCATGCTATTACCTATACAAATTCCTCAACTGTTTTAAACCTTTGTGGCTTTACAAATTTATTATATAAATATATATAAATCATTACTACATTTTGTAATTTTTTCAAAATCAATAAAAACTATTAATTTATTAATGTAACATTAGTTGATACATGTACAAACCTCTCCTGTGGTCCATTTTGTCTTAATAATTCCAAGTATTGAAACACAATAGTCAAAATCTAAAAGAAAAGAAATATTCATTGTACAACACTTTATTGTTCCACTATTATGTCATTTCACCATATAAGAGAATACCCAAACTATGAGAGCATAATACACTCTTACTGAAAAATAGAGGCCAAAATAGCAGGGAAATTTTGCAGTGGAATAAATTTTAAAAGCAGATTTTACTCTGATTGTAGTTGCCCTACTATTTGCAACCAGTACATTGAATGTCTATTATTCATCCCATTCTGGACACAAAACAAAAAAAATATATAATTATCTGGTTTGCATTGAGATATCTTGGTCTTAAAAATACCTTCCTCTTCACTCTCCACCCCTCACCCCAGTCCCTAATGATTGCTTTTCACAACTGCACTAAAAGAAGCACAATGTTACCTCATAAATATGGTCCATGCCTTCATCCTGAAATGATATTAAATAATAACAAAATGAGGATTGATATTCTTTCATAGAGAAGAGGGCTTAAAAAGAGGGAAGGGCTCTGGGTCTCTGGGACGTTAGGACCCAGGGTCTCTGAGACCCATGGACTGAGGTCTCTGGATCCCAGACCCTGGGACCTTGGGTCTCTGGGTCTCTGAAATTTCTCTTTGAGTACACTCTGCACTCACTCGAGAGATATCGATTTGAACATGAGAAGAGAAATGTCATAGCTCCAAGCAAACATGTAATATTTTGTTTAACATACTAATAACAACGTTTTCTGACGATTTTCTGAATGTCTACTCACTGTTAGACTAATCAAGCATGGGAAAAGTGCAAAACTAGTGTTGTGTTCTTGGCCAGACTCTCCGTTGCCACAGAGCAAACTGGAAGCCCAGGATCTAAAAAAAAATTAAAACACAGTTTAAAAACATGCTCAGCATGACATTAGCCTAGTCACTCATCATGCAATCTAACAATTTCGTCCAGTTTCCAATAATGATACATTATATATCATGAAGTGACTTGGGTATTTGCCTACTCCCCTTCGATGGAATGCTAGTCCATTGCTGCAGGTTATCCCAGCATTTTGTCAGGTTTCCCTGACAATTCGCTAGTACCCATTTATATTCCTGGGCCGGGTTGTTCAAAGGACGATTAAGCTAATCCAGGATTAGCGTGTATTATTATTTCTATTTTTAACTTTCTAGTGAGGATTTCTGTTTATATTTTTTGTCCTTCTGTTTTCGACTTTGACTAATCTCAAACTTTACAAAATATTAGCAGAGAAAACACTTTTATATAAGAGAAATTAAAAACTTGATTAACTTTTAATCCAGGATTAGCATTAATCGGCTTTCGAACAACCGGGCCCAGGGTGGAGAGAGGCACTGTGAGAGTAAAGTGTTCATATGTATGTATTATTGTTCAAGGAGGATGATGGCCAAACTCTGGACCTACTCAATCCAGAGTCCAACACACTAACTGAACCCCTGATGGCATACCGTGACATAACTTATTATGACATAGTTATTAGGATCAATATTGTAAATAATTCATTTACAAAAAAATTAGAGTTCTCTTACTTTTTTATCAATAGTGACAAAATACTTCCTGGTCCTTCATGTCCCATCAACCAGGATATATAATGCATTGGTTTGATTCTGCAGAAATTTAGCCAAAAATAAATAAATAAATATTTAAATAAACAATTAAAACAAATTTCCAGACCAGGGGTGGATCCAGGCATTTTTATGGGGGGGTCCCAGGGTTTTCCCGAAAATATGATGTAGAAAGAGAATTTCGGAATGCCTTTCACACGGCATAGCCGTGTTCGTGGTAGGCATGGGAGGGGGGTGGATGAGGGCTCTCCCCTCCAATTGGGGTGTTTGGGGGGGCCTCCCGCAGAACATTCTTTGAAATATAACTTCAAAGGGCGATCAATATCTAATTTCTCCTTACAATATCAATACATTGTCAAGCAGACAGGTGATGAGAATAAAGAAAATCATCAACTGGGGAATATTGCTTTGATGTACTTACAAATTCTCAGAAGTAACAACAACAAATATATGGCAATCAATAAAGAGAATACATATTTTGATGTTATTTTGATGTTAAGACCTGTAATACTGTTGTTGTGGAGGCAGAATCCACATTATCTCTAGCTGATGTACATCCTTGATTGGAACCACTGCAATGTGAAAAATTAAAATTAATATTACAGTTGAACCTCCCATAAGCAGACACCTTTGGGACCAGAAAAAGTTTCCGCTTACTGTGCGAATCAGAAAAACGTGAACACTTTGATTTAAGCTTGGATTTTCCTTTGCCAAAACTTGGTCTATTTCCCCCCCCCCCCCCCCCCCCTATATTTATTTTATTGCTATTTTCGCAAAGCTTTTCTGCAAAACAAAGTATGAATTTCAGTTTCCAGACTATTCTTCTTGCGGTTTGATCATATCAGAGTTAAATCAAAGTGTTCACGCTTTTTTGATTCGCAGAGTAAGAGACATGTCCGCTTATGGGAGGTTAAAAATGTAGTGTTTGTATGTAGCTGGGAACATGATCAAAAATCCGCTTATGAGAGGTGTCTGGCTGTCCGCCTACAGGGGTCCCTTGGCACTAGGTTTATATCGGGGTTCCACTTAACTACATACATGTACTACAATGTCTAATAAGATATATGTATTGTAAATAACCAACATATATTCAAACAAACCTTACCTTTGTACATTTTATGGAATTTTGAATCATCAAAAGGGGTCTGAAAATTAGCATTTTTGTTTGAATTAATGAATAATAATTATTAATATAATTAAGTAATAAACATCATATTAAATCATGTAAATTGATTATATAATAATTATTATTTTAATTAAATATTTATCTTATTTCAAAATTATTATTGCCTAAGTAAAATATTTGCTGCAATAAGAGTAAATTCATATGCCATGACTGAGGGCCAAATTTACATCGTCACAGTTAATAAGTGTGTAATTTACTTACTGTATACTCCTGAAAAGTTGGTTTTGGTTGTGAGCTGAAAACAAATGAATATTATTGTTATTAAAGGAGCTACGTCACGTATGGCGCATCTTGAAAAAATTGGCCAATTTTTTCAAGTTGGTCATTCGCAATCAATGTCCTTGTTCCTTTTTGGTTTCTTATCACTTCTTTGGTGTTTCTCTACCTTAGTAAACTGTTATTTTGAGGTTTCCTTCAATTCGAAAGTAATTTTGTTCATCACAAAAATGACTTAAGTGAATATGGTGACAAAATAGCTCCTTTAATACCTCAGTCACAAAGGAAAATAAAAATTAATTTGGTTTGGAAAATTCTAAACCAAAAATAAATTTAAACCTGACCATATAGACAGATGTACATTTGTAGGAAATTTATATTATTTTAAAATTTGTGTTTAACAACTGGTACTGGTAAAATCTATGCTACGCAAAAATGTATGCTAGAGAAACTTGAAATGTGCCAATATGACAGAACTGCAATAATTTATGTGCTAAATTATTGTTTTAATGTTAACATTACTTTGGTAGAACAAAGATGTTATTAATTAGTAATAGACATACTAGTGTGTAGCACTGATGTAAATTTAAATTTTAAAAAGGCTTGTCTAATGAAGATTGAGACCAAAGAAACTTGCTTCTCTGTTAATTTATAATATTTACAACAAAGATTAAACATTAAATATAGAGAGACGAAAAATAACAGTGGAAAGAAATGATGGTATATTTTAAGTTTGGTAGAAATATGAGAAAAATATTATTCTGTCAGTGACACAAGCTACTCGGAAAAAAATTCAGAGTTCCCCCAACAGGAGTCGAACCTATGACCTTCCGTACACCGGTCCGACGCTCTACCACTGAGCTACAGGAGACTCGTGGGAGCTAAGGCCATATAACTAGGTTCAAGTGTGACAAACATCCCGCATACTGTTAGGACTAGATTTGTCGATGAATGAGAATTTGTGGAATTTGTGAAAAATAACAGACAAGTATTTTTCCTCTGTCTATTTTAATTTTTGTTGCAAAATGTAATTTATATTTAATTATAGTTACTATTGCTGTTAATAATAATTCCACTTACTTATTGGGGATTTTGGAAAAAGATTCTCTAACCATCTTTTCAAGACTGTTGAGAGACTCTGAAAATAGAGATTAATTTTTAACACATTTGACATAGGGTATTGTATATTTCATTATGTTGTTAAAGTGTAAGAGATGCAGATTGAACTAAAAATTATTATTTATTAATTTTCCAGGGGAGCATACAAATTTCTAATAAGACAAGATTTAGGAAAACATTTTATAAGGAATATTAACGATAAAGACGTTTTGACGACTCCATGTCATTATTTTCAAATGCAAATTTTGAAAGTTTTACAGGTATTACATGTATATATAAGACTAAAGTGTGAAAATGTGAATAAAACAATGCAGCGAAATTAAGAGTAAATAATACAAGAAAGATTGTTCATAGATTAATTTCGCTGCATTGTATTATACACATTTTCACACTTTAGTCTTATATATAATACCTGTAAAACTTCCAAAATTTGCATTTGAAAATGATGACATGGAGTCGTCGAAACGTCTTTATCGTTAGCATACAAATTACCGGTACATTGTACATTAAAAATTTGACTTTAACTAAAGTCTTGTACACTAGCTACTGGGATACTATAAGATTTCAATTGTCAAGTCCTGTTCTCTAAATGGAGTGATATAATAAATTATAACATTGATGTATTACATGTAAGTCTTACCTCTTGATATCACAGTCAGTGACATGTACTGTGCAGAGTACATTCTCTTCTGAAAATCTCTCAAAGATTTATTCACATCTATGCCCTGTGATTTTAAAACAGAAATTTGACATAGATGAAATCAATGAATGCAATACACTCAGTTACATTGTGCACAATGACAACTGCTAATAATTTACCTTTTCTTTAGGAATTTTTTGTAGTGTCTCTTCATTTCCTAATAAAATGTTTAATAGAAATTTCAAAAACTCATTTTTAATAATAATTATTCATAAATGAAAGACAAAATAAATTCTTATTTAATGAGTGTCTTTATATTAAATTGAGCTAAAGTTCAGCAGTATCTTTATCAAATTTTGATTATCTTTATCAAATTTTGATAAAGATATGGCTGAGCTTTAGCTCAATTTTCTCATCTAAAACAAACTAAAATTTCAAGATTAGGATAATAATAATAACAACTTTATTAATGTGTCGTATCTTCTAGCATGCCTAATAAGGCCCACTTATTTTATGATTAGTATAAACTGAAGACACTTTAATTATAGTTTATTACCTGAAAAAACATTGCTGCTCGATTTTTAAACTACAGTTGAATCTCGCTATCTCGAACTTGGTTATCTCGAATACCCTGCTATCTCAAACTCAAACCCATTCCCCTTGCCCTTGTTTTTCAGTCATTTACTATCGGCTATCTCGAACTCCCCGCTATCTCAAACTGTTTTTTGTTCCCCTTGAGTGTTTGAGATGGCGGGATTCAACTGTACATGTATATTACATAAGGAAAGGTCCAATATTATTTTAGCTCAGACGGACAGTCTTCGAAACTTTCAAATACCGTAAAAGCTCTATTAAGCCCCTGGGGGGCTTATTTAATTTATTTCAGGCCTCGGGTCTTTGAATCCAGCGACCCAAACACCCAAGAAGGGGGGGCTTATTAGAGAGGGGGGCTTAATAGAGAGGGGCGGCTTATTTCAAATCATAAATTTTCGAGAAAATTCACATTCATTTTTCAAACTTTACTATTACACCACAAACTAAACAGAACAAGAAATGGGTTATATATCACCGTCTTACAAATGCAATATCATTTATACCCTAACTCAACGATAGTTCTGGAAATTTAAGACCATGTTTCCATACAAAGTGACTGAAACAACAGAAAATATTTCTTTAAAGACATTATTACATCAGTCTGACGAAAGGAGGGGGGGGGCTTATTACAAAACCTGACCTCCAAAGGGGGCTTATTAGATAGGGGGAGGCTTAATAGAGAGGGGGGGGGGGGGGCTAAATAGAGCTTTTACGGTAAACAGCGTTGAAAATAAGTGAATTTAGTAGAACTTTACTATGCAATGGCAATTAGTCATACAGCCATGTAATTTCTTTGAGTGCCCAGTCTCTGCAAAAACACTGCCAGTGGATGGCCTTGTTGTGTCCAACTTACCCCAGAGAAATTTTCCAAATGGATGGCCTTTTTCAGTCAGTAGAGCTAGTAGCTGCATTTTCCTCACAGAGTCACTCTGATAGCTCATTCTAAATTCTGGAAAATAAAATGGAGAACCATACTCAATCAAAATAAAAGTACAGTCCAGGGCTGCAAATATAAATTTTTTCTTGAAAGGACATATGTCCGACTAAGTCACCATTGTGGTCGGACAAAATATTACAGTATTGCTTGATAAGGAAACCTGCTAATCTAATGTGTTGTCAACGCAGTGTAAACTACAGTACTGTGCAAAAGTAATGCAAACGTATTTCGACGACATTCGTTAATTGTTCTCGCGAAATTTCGCCGCGATTTCGAATCGCTTCAAAACGAAATTCGACGAAATTTCGACGAGATTTCGTTGATGACAACGAAATTTCGTAATCACGAAAATTCGAAGATGCGAAATTTCGCGAATTTTCGAACTAGCGAAAATTCGCGGACTGCGAAATTTCGCGGATTTTCGAACTAGCGAAAATTCGAGGAAGCGAAATTTCGTGGATTTTCGCAGTTGCAAGCGAAATTTCGAACCATTGAAACTCGAACAAGCGAAAAACCAAAGTGGAAATTAGTACATGTAATTACAAAGGGAATGAAGGCTGTTTTATCATTTGCCGCGTGCTCACGAATGACAAGCGGCTGGGCTGGACCTTATCATGTCTTCGCTCGCTCGTTATGTTTTGTCTTTCGCTCGGTAAAAACAAACATTGTTCAGTATCGTGTCTTTGCTCGCTCGTTATGTTTTGTCTTTCGCTTGATTACAAAAGTGTTTTAATTTGACTCTTCGGACAATAACGACAAACATTGTTTAATCGTGTCTTTCGCTCGCTCGTTATGGTTTGTCTTTCGCTCGAAAACAAACATTATTTTTTTCGTGTCTTTCGCTCGCTCGTTATGTTTTGTCTTTCGCTTGATTACAAATTAGAGAAGTGTTTTAATTTGACTCTTCGGACAGTAACAACAAACATTGAATTATCGTGTCTTTCTTCGCTCGCTTCGCTTATTGATGGCGAATTCTTACATAAACAGAGTATATACACCTTATAATTATTCGATGGTTTAACACATAATACGCGCGGATATTTTGAGAGCAGTGAGCAAAATGTCCGCGCGTATTGTATGTTAAACTATCGAATAAGGGATTTATTATTCCACTGACGACCCAAATACTAGTAAGTCAAAATGTACACTCTAATAATATCACTGCTTTATTACATCTTATAGTTAACATACAATATTACTTATACCACATGAATGCTAATTTCTGCTAAAATTTGATTTATTTTTGCGTTTCCTAAGTAAGTGCTCAGCACATTATTTACCCTTTCAATTTTTTCAGTGTGTAAACCTGAAGCTAATCACTATCTCTGACTGAAACAACTTCACTTTGTTCGCGTCTCTGACCATCTGACAGTATCGAGTTTGTTGTAAGGTCCAGCCTTGCCGCTTCCGCGATCTGCGAACTGTAGATGGGTTGACGACGACACCTCTCTTGGCTAGTTTCGCCTGGATCTGTTTACTCGTTGCCTCATCGTTCTTCCGCATTTGCTGTTCGATGAAAGCTTTCGCTGCTTCAGAAAGCTTTGTTGGTCTTCCTGACCGGGGACGGTTCTTAACGGAGCCAGTCTCTCAAAGTTTTTTTATTATTCTGGTGACGCTGGCGTAGCTGATAAGCAAACCTTCTCTCTGTATATTCCTAAGTATTTCAGCTGGATGAAGATCTTGCTTGTAGAGTGACTCGATTCGATTTCGTGTGTAGTTGTTTACCTTTGGCATGATTGCATCGGAAATGACGATACAGTGTATGGAACTTAATTAAACGTAATTTAAGTGTGGGCGTTTAGTAGGAACAATAGACTTTTCGGACGCAATCATGAAATAACATTTTAATTGTGTTTCTCGCCCACTATTTTAATTAGTGTTTTAAAGGTGATTCTCGGACTGTAACACAAAAAGTGTTTTAATGCCTCTTCCGACGGTAAGAACAAACATTGTTTTATCATGTCTTCGCTCGCTTGTTATGTTTTGTCTTTCACTCGATCAAATTAGAGAAGTGTTTTTAATGTGTGTGACTCTTCGGACGGTAACAACAAACATCGTTTTATCATGTATTCGCTCGCTCGTTATGCTTTGTCTTCCGCTCGATCAAATTAGAGAAGTGTTTTTAATGTGTGTGACTCTTCGGAAGGTAACAACAAACATTGTTTTATCGTGTCTTTCGCTCGATCGAAATACATGTATACGGCAAACGTTTTAAATTGACGCGGGGACAGCAACAACAAACAATTTTATATCATGTCTCTCACTCACTCTTTTGTTTTGTTTTTCGTTCGATCAGAATATATAGAGAAGAGTTTTATAATGTGACTCTTGGACGGTGAAATCAATCTTTTTTTATGTTATCTTTCGCTCGCTCGTTATTCTTTGTCGTACGCTCTATCAAATTAGAGAAGTGTATTATATTATATTGTACTTTTGGCGAGCGAAAATTCGAACGAGCGAAATTTCGCTCGAAGTATAGAACGAAATTTCGTTGACTGCGAAGCGAAATTTCGCACCAAATTTCGCTAGGTCCTGCGAACTTTCGCTCGAAAGTTTCGCAAACCAAAACGAAATTTCGCTAGGTCCCGCGAAATTTCGCTCGAAATTTTCGCAAGCCAAAGCGAAATTTCGCAGCAGTTAAAACAATAGGCTTCCGAAAATTCGCCGAAAATTCGCCGAAATTTCGTTTGATGCGAAATTTCGTTCATTTTCGTTCATTTTCGCCGAAAAGCCCCGAAAAGCTCCGAAATTCGTCGAATTACGTTTGCATTACTTTTGCACAGTACTGTAGTTTGTGTTCAGAACAAAATGCATTATAACGCATTAATTAGCATTGGAAGGCAAAAACAAATTGTCTAGACATTTATGTCCGACCACTGTTGGGATTTCATCGGACATTGGCAAATTTTGGTCGGCCATTGTCCGATGACCGACTGTTATTTGCAGTCATTGATGTAATACATGTATATCAAACATGAGAGACAGTGTTTCATCAGGATATCCAAACACCGGGAAGAGAGTTGAAAATATGACGCACAGTGGATAATTTTTGACGAAATTCGAGACAAAAACCAAGGAGTATTAAACGGAGAAATATTGTAAAAAATCTATGCTAATTAAGACCGGGTATCCAAACCTCCGACACGGTTATGATTTCCTTTGTTTTAAGTTGATGAATTATTAATGAGTTTGAGAAAGTAGATTAAATAACTTAACAGCCATGGACACGAACACTTAAATGGATTAGACCAGTTTACTGCCTACAAGCTTGATCATGGGGGGAAGGAATATTTGATTCAAATTGCTACTCTTTGATCAGACACATTTCCTCAAACACAGCCAATCTATATGTAAGATGGCCAATCCGTCGGCCAAGTTACGAAAATATGTTCGAGCCAAGAATCACGTGTTTTAAACGTCTTTATTAACGATATAAAAAAATAGGCCCGCGAGGCGTGCTCATGGCTACTGCATTTTTTACTCAGAGAATGCGCATACATGTAGCCCATGAGCCGATTAAACGAAATGGGTTAGGGACTCTCACGATTTCAATCAGTAAGTTATATTTTTCTCTACCCAGCAGTCATGAATCCACATCATCCCTTTATAACATGTATACTAGACATACTAGATATAAACATTTCCACGCCAATGGCTTTCGTTAACTCTCACCAGACCTCTCAATTGATAATATAGGTCAAGACTTCGTTCTCCGAGTTGTCGCCGTTGAGGATAGTGCAGCAACTTTGTTGGTTTTGTTATTTTTTTCTTTGGTGTATTGCATTTGATAACCCTAGCCCTAAGGCAACATCTCTTGCTTTGGCTAACCACACTAAAATAATCAGGCCCGTAGGGCGAGGGATGCGACAGGTGCGTCCGTGGACCGATGGCTGAAATAAAGTGAATGAAAAGCTCTAATTCGCTAACTGGTGTAGTCTGGAAATGAAGCCTGAATCAACGAAGATAACATCGAAGGTCCGCCATTTGTAGATTTGCTGGGTGACATATTAAATTTTGGACCAGATCTTGAGATTCTATAAGCTGAATTTAACGTTAACGATAAATTCGACCTAAAACCCTCATACGGAATTTTAATCCCCAGGCTCTATCAAAATGAGAGAAGACTGGGTACCCCAATAATGAACTGCAAAAGGGCTCAGCATGTGTGTCAATATTGGATAAAATGGACCGAACAGAGCCAGAGGTCACAGAAGAGCGAAATAGAAAGGCCGCAGCAAAATCCTGTCAATCGATAGATACATTTGTCCGTAAATTGTAAATTACATGTCACATAAAGTTTCTTGCAATTGTTTGTCATTAATCCATTTTGAATTTAAAAAGTGCAAGAAATTTTTATGTTTATACGTTTGCTTTTTGCTGCCTGGTTTCATATCAAAACGCACGAAATGCGAAATACAGTCGAACCTCTCCACAACGGCCACCTTGGGGACAGAGGTAAGTGGCCGTTGTAGAGAGGTGGCCGTTATGGGGAGGTAGGGGTGTAATATGACACCATTTGTTTTTTTGGGGGGGACAACATTTTTATTTAAAAATGCTTATTATAGCATATGAATACGTAACACAATCAAAATGTATCAATAAAACAGAAACCAAAATGATGTTCAGAACAGGAATGTTAACAAAACAAAGCTAGTAAAGTACAGTGAGTACATCAGTTTGTACATCGTTTACTTTCTCTTTCGTGAAATTAAGTTGTCAAGGATTGTTTGCTTGAGTGAGTGGCTGCGAGGTTCTATTTTAATGTGACTTACTGTGCCACCAGGCATTTTTTTTTTCAATTTCGCAATGCAATTTAAACACAGAGCCTTATCAGCTGTACTCGATTTACGACTGAAATAAAAATACAGTACTGTAAAAGCGTAAAAAAAAATGGAAAATAGAAAAAAATGGGGGCCTTGTACTTTCTAGTATTGTGTGATTCTTCCATCAGTGGCTAAAACACGTGCCGCAATATAAGATACTGTATTGCCCGACGATGCGTGGTACAGATGAAGTTGCGTGACCTTTTATTACTGTACGCCAAAAAAGATAGGGTTTTAATGGCCGTTGCCGTTGTGGAGAGGTGGCCGTTGTAGAGAGGTTAAAACAAGAGTGAATGTATGGACTGTCCGCCGGGACAAAAGAAAGTGGCCGTTGTGGAGATGTGGTCGTTGTGGAGAGGTGGCCGTTAGTAGAGGTTCGACTGTATCAAAAATTTCCCGGCGGTACCCCCCTACAAACTCGGGAGGCACTCGAAAGTTAGTACGCGCAAGGAAAAGGAGACATCTGCACGCAGGCTATCCCCTCCCCTTTCGCACTTATTACGGACAGTTTTGTTTGTCCCGACGAAAAGCTCATATATTTTATCTTACATTACAACGGTCACTTTTCCGCTCTCATACAAAGTTAACCTCGCTTATCTGTGCACTGTATATTGTCATGACATGTTTGACCACTGTCTTGCTCACTGTGCTGCGTGGCAGGCGTAACACAAAAGTTTCACTTCCTTGGTCTTTTACTGCAGTCATTAGACGTTGCTTAAGGTTACTGATAACCTTTATGGGTGCCTTCCGGAAAAAAATTCGTACGCGCGTTATTTTCGACGAAACAACGGTTACTATATATCATTGTAAAGGTAATAGAATGTAGAATCTGTATACATTACCATTTAAAAATTCTATCGCTTTGGTAAGCGCGCGCGAGCCTTCAAACTCAAAACTGTCGATGTTTGCTTCGATGAATTACCCGCCTTCGCGTTAGCGCGTACAACCAAACAAACTGTACTATATCACTCAGCACTTGATGGGCTACAAAAGGGTGTCGGGCTTTATTGATCTTCCAATTGGTTTTTGAGAAAAACAACTTTGAAGTTGGCCAATAGAAAATGTTTCGTTTCGCGTCACGCCGAGAGGCGTAAAAGTAAAAATATTTCGAATTCCTAAAATGCCCGACACCCTTTTTCGCACCGATATCTAACGATCATTTTGGCCAAATTTCGTAAAAATCCGCCAAATCTACATACCCTATTAATTCATTTGAAGAGTGGCTACCCGCGCAAAAATGAACCCCGAGTTTTCGGGCCATAAAGACACCTCGGGGATTAACTTTTTAGTCACGCGAAAACACAAAATTTGCTATAACTCCGCAAGCAAAATAGATTTTTAAATAATTTTTTTTTTAGAAGAAAACCGGCGCAATGGGCTATTTTATGGTAGGTTTTTGCAATTTTGCAAAATTCTACCCCGTAAAGGTTATCAGTAACCTTAATACGGACAATTGTTCGTGTCCGTCTTATCCGGGTTCCACTGTACATACGAGGCGTTTCAATCACAGTCAAAACAAAGGGATTTGACTTCACGAAACTGAAAAAAGAAACCTGCCAAAAAAAAACCTGCAAACTGTCAAAGCTATTTGCCTTTATCTCTGTAATTGTGTAATAACCCGACCAATTACACGCCGCGAAATTATTGACATATTATAAATAGACGACGAATTATTACACAAGAATCCATCAAAGAACAGTTCTCATCTTGACTCTGCTCATATCCTAGCTAACTGAACTGGGTAATTACAGTACACTGCACGATTCACGTTTAACGTAACAAATTTATTAGGTCACTTTTAGCAACACTCTGCTCTCGTAAACTAGCTCGCCGACTTGTCAGTTGCGGACAACAAACTCTGTTCAGTTTATTTACCTTCATGTCATTTTGATCAGTACATCTAACAAGACTTAAAAACCCAAGCTAATTTGAATACAATCACCCACTGTTTTCTTAAACAACGGAAACTGTGCTCAAATGAGATGATCTTATCTTTCGTTCTACAAACCAAGCAGATATAAAGTTCGTCGTTAATTTTAGAAGATATTTTCATATTAAAAATCATTCCTCGTTTCGAAAAAAATTTAACACACTTAACAATAGTAGATCTAAAATCCATTTTCTAATATCATTTTGTCACGATGTCCAACGTCAGACTCCCGAAAGCGCGGTGAATTAATTTTCTGCAATCCAGCACGCGGCTTTGATCATTCGCAGCATTCATGCTGACATAACAAAATTCTCAAATCACTCATCACTCATACTCTTCTGATTGTCGTCATACTGTAATATCTTTGTTTACACAGCAGCATTCGCGCTGACATAACAGAATCTAAAAATAATTATATAATTCACTGTGTAAAACTCGCGCCGTGATTGGTTTAGAACTGTTATCTATTAGAGTACAGACGCACGAATGACGTCACGAAGCGGGAAAACGCGCGGGCGCCCTGCCTGCTCCAACAAATCCTTCGCTCAAAACAGAGAAATATTTTCGTCAAACTGGAAATATTCCGTAGGAAATTCAATGTTGTTCAATTGATACGAATTTTAAATCGGCTGTTCAAGCTTGGCTAGAACTTGGAGGAAAATATGATGGTCCTTTAGCTCATAATTTGTGAACAGAATCCGATAAATTTAGCGGGATTAAGCTTATCGTTCGCCGTTTATAAGCGACTTGCAACGGATTTGGACTGGAATAATTCAGATTGTTTTTCCTCATATCAGGACGGAATAGAGGTTAGTCTCTAAATATTTGCTTTTCGAAACATTTTCTGAGTTGAGCTGTAGTTTATTTTAAGCCGTTTAGTTTTCACAAAGTTTTATTTGAGTGCATGAAAACACTGTGGCCTAAACTCGATGTTTGTTGACATAATTTTTATCGGCTTATTTAGCGTACATTCAAGTGAAAATCCGAAGCGAATATCTCCAAAATTATATAAAACAAATAGATTCTATGTTGCCGTGGGTCTGTTCAGTAATAGATCACAGAAGACGTCAAAATGTGGTAGATTATTATCTGTTCTCTGGATCATGCTGGATACATGACGCACGCAATAAAAAACTGCTAACAGCTAGTAGAATTAACACAAAAAAAATCCATAGAGTGCATTAACTGAAAAATTGAAACAGAACTACAAACGTATGTAAAAATCGACCGCCATTTCCTTCATTCAAGATACAAAAGAATGTCGCGCTTTTGTGAACAGATGATCGGCGGACTGATTAAACTAAAGATAACACTGACGTCTTCGACCTAACACTGTTTGAAATGTGTTTCAAACGGGTTTCAAATGCGTTTCAAATATAAACGCCTTGAAACGCTGATGCGATAAGCCCCCTTTTCCTATGGAGGGTCACAGTTAACGAATATCACGTCACACGACAACCTTTTACCTGTAGAAATTTCATTTATCTCTTCAGTTATCAATTGCTCGTTTTAAACAACTGAAGCTGTGCCGGAATGATTTTCAAAAATTCTGCTCCAGTAAAACTAGCTCGCCGTCTTCTTTTCGCGGCCTTCGCCCCTCGCGCGTGAGGCTTAAACGTAAGGCCCCGGCCGCACTAGGCTGACAAAATTTGTTTGGCGCTACCAAAATATACTACAAATTTTGTCTCCGCCAAATTTTCATTTTGATAAACGCGTACGCACTTGAAAACCAAAAATCATGACAAATTTTTCGCGAACCACAACATATCAATCACGTAGAAACCGAAAACCTCTGTTGTTGCTGTGAAATTTTGCATTCAACTCCTCGACAATCTTTTAAAACCAGTACTTTCTAAAGTTTTTACTCTCCTGCCTTCGTGGTATGATACACAAACTGATTAACTAGATATTTCTTCTTCTCGGACTGAAATTTTAAACGACTTGCATGTTTCTTGCCGCTTTTCCCGACTGTCACTGTCACTTTTTAGCGCAAACTTGTACCCGATCGGACGTGCACTGTTCACTGCTTGTAAAGCAAATTGTGCTACTCAAACATCAGTATAGGTGCTGCTAGCAGGTAAAATTTTGGACCGGTACAAGTTGTACGGACCGAGGCAAGCGAATAATCATCGCTGTAACCTTGAGATTAATGTGTGTGAATTGACGAATCTGTCAGTTTTGACGCTTGACAAAATTTTGTCCTGCTCTGGGGCAGGATGACGGCGCCTTTGAAGTTTGGTAAGGCTTGACAAAATTTTGGTAGGAAAAAAATCGCCGTTCGCACTTGTGAAACGGAACTGATGACAGATATTTTTGCAAAACAAACAAAAATTCGCCTAGTGCGGCCGGGCCCTAATCAAACAAATGAATTGTACGAAGGACTCTAAAAGACTAGCCTGCGAGAGCAGACGTAAAGACCGGCGGTTACTCAACAAAAGCTTCAACAATGTGACTCAATCAAACGCGACCCTGTTTGTGCAGTTGTCAAAGAAATACACCTACGTAAATAAAAACATTTAAAAACAAACGTGTCTTTCATATTTATTTTGCAACGCAATTTCTCTCCATATAGCTCACTAAAGATGCCAATCTTCTTTTTAAGCATTGCACTTGACACCACTGTCAATGAAGCGAAACAATCGAACAATGCCATATCATGTTCAGTTATTCAAAGAATTGTTACAAAATAAAGTGAATGAAAAGCTCTAATTCGCTAACTGGTGTAGTCTGGAAATGAAGCCTGAATCAACGAAGATAACATCGAAGGTCCGCCATTTGTAGATTTGCTGGGTGACATATTAAATTTTGGACCAGATCTTGAGATTCTATAAGCTGAATTTAACGTTAACGATAAATTCGACCTAAAACCCTCATACGGAATTTTAATCCCCAGGCTCTATCAAATGAGAGAAGACTGGGTACCCCAATAATGAACTGCAAAAGGGCTCAGCATGTGTGTCAATATTGGATAAAATGGACCGAACAGAGCCAGAGGTCACAGAAGAGCGAAATAGAAAGGCCGCAGCAAAATCCTGTCAATCGATAGATACATTTGTCCGTAAATTGTAAATTACATGTCACATAAAGTTTCTTGCAATTGTTTGTCATTAATCCATTTTGAATTTAAAAAGTGCAAGAAATTTTTATGTTTATACGTTTGCTTTTTGCTGCCTGGTTTCATATCAAAACGCACGAAATGCGAAATACAGTCGAACCTCTCCACAACGGCCACCTTGGGGACAGAGGTAAGTGGCCGTTGTAGAGAGGTGGCCGTTATGGGGAGGTAGGGGTGTAATATGACACCATTTGTTTTTTTGGGGGGGACAACATTTTTATTTAAAAATGCTTATTATAGCATATGAATACGTAACACAATCAAAATGTATCAATAAAACAGAAACCAAAATGATGTTCAGAACAGGAATGTTAACAAAACAAAGCTAGTAAAGTACAGTGAGTACATCAGTTTGTACATCGTTTACTTTCTCTTTCGTGAAATTAAGTTGTCAAGGATTGTTTGCTTGAGTGAGTGGCTGCGAGGTTCTATTTTAATGTGACTTACTGTGCCACCAGGCATTTTTTTTTTCAATTTCGCAATGCAATTTAAACACAGAGCCTTATCAGCTGTACTCGATTTACGACTGAAATAAAAATACAGTACTGTAAAAGCGTAAAAAAAAATGGAAAATAGAAAAAAATGGGGGCCTTGTACTTTCTAGTATTGTGTGATTCTTCCATCAGTGGCTAAACACGTGCCGCAATATAAGATACTGTATTGCCCGACGATGCGTGGTACAGATGAAGTTGCGTGACCTTTTATTACTGTACGCCAAAAAAGATAGGGTTTTAATGGCCGTTGCCGTTGTGGAGAGGTGGCCGTTGTAGAGAGGTTAAAACAAGAGTGAATGTATGGACTGTCCGCCGGGACAAAAGAAAGTGGCCGTTGTGGAGATGTGGTCGTTGTGGAGAGGTGGCCGTTAGTAGAGGTTCGACTGTATCAAAAATTTCCCGGCGGTACCCCCCTACAAACTCGGGAGGCACTCGAAAGTTAGTACGCGCAAGGAAAAGGAGACATCTGCACGCAGGCTATCCCCTCCCCTTTCGCACTTATTACGGACAGTTTTGTTTGTCCCGACGAAAAGCTCATATATTTTATCTTACATTACAACGGTCACTTTTCCGCTCTCATACAAAGTTAACCTCGCTTATCTGTGCACTGTATATTGTCATGACATGTTTGACCACTGTCTTGCTCACTGTGCTGCGTGGCAGGCGTAACACAAAAGTTTCACTTCCTTGGTCTTTTACTGCAGTCATTAGACGTTGCTTAAGGTTACTGATAACCTTTATGGGTGCCTTCCGGAAAAAAATTCGTACGCGCGTTATTTTTCGACGAAACAACGGTTACTATATATCATTGTAAAGGTAATAGAATGTAGAATCTGTATACATTACCATTTAAAAATTCTATCGCTTTGGTAAGCGCGCGCGAGCCTTCAAACTCAAACTGTCGATGTTTGCTTCGATGAATTACCCGCCTTCGCGTTAGCGCGTACAACCAAACAAACTGTACTATATCACTCAGCACTTGATGGGCTACAAAAGGGTGTCGGGCTTTATTGATCTTCCAATTGGTTTTTGAGAAAAACAACTTTGAAGTTGGCCAATAGAAAATGTTTCGTTTCGCGTCACGCCGAGAGGCGTAAAAGTAAAAATATTTCGAATTCCTAAAATGCCCGACACCCTTTTTCGCACCGATATCTAACGATCATTTTGGCCAAATTTCGTAAAAATCCGCCAAATCTACATACCCTATTAATTCATTTGAAGAGTGGCTACCCGCGCAAAAATGAACCCCGAGTTTTCGGGCCATAAAGACACCTCGGGGATTAACTTTTTAGTCACGCGAAAACACAAAATTTGCTATAACTCCGCAAGCAAAATAGATTTTTAAATAATTTTTTTTTTAGAAGAAAACCGGCGCAATGGGCTATTTTATGGTAGGTTTTTGCAATTTTGCAAAATTCTACCCCGTAAAGGTTATCAGTAACCTTAATACGGACAATTGTTCGTGTCCGTCTTATCCGGGTTCCACTGTACATACGAGGCGTTTCAATCACAGTCAAAACAAAGGGATTTGACTTCACGAAACTGAAAAAGAAACCTGCCAAAAAAAAACCTGCAAACTGTCAAAGCTATTTGCCTTTATCTCTGTAATTGTGTAATAACCCGACCAATTACACGCCGCGAAATTATTGACATATTATAAATAGACGACGAATTATTACACAAGAATCCATCAAAGAACAGTTTCTCATCTTGACTCTGCTCATATCCTAGCTAACTGAACTGGGTAATTACAGTACACTGCACGATTCACGTTTAACGTAACAAATTTATTAGGTCACTTTTAGCAACACTCTGCTCTCGTAAACTAGCTCGCCGACTTGTCAGTTGCGGACAACAAACTCTGTTCAGTTTATTTACCTTCATGTCATTTTGATCAGTACATCTAACAAGACTTAAAACCCAAGCTAATTTGAATACAATCACCCACTGTTTTCTTAAACAACGGAAACTGTGCTCAAATGAGATGATCTTATCTTTCGTCTACAAACCAAGCAGATATAAAGTTCGTCGTTAATTTTAGAAGATATTTTCATATTAAAATCATTCCTCGTTTCGAAAAAATTTAACACACTTAACAATAGTAGATCTAAAATCCATTTTCTAATATCATTTTGTCACGATGTCCAACGTCAGACTCCCGAAAGCGCGGTGAATTAATTTTCTGCAATCCAGCACGCGGCTTTGATCATTCGCAGCATTCATGCTGACATAACAAAATTCTCAAATCACTCATCACTCATACTCTTCTGATTGTCGTCATACTGTAATATCTTTGTTTACACAGCAGCATTCGCGCTGACATAACAGAATCTAAAAATAATTATATAATTCACTGTGTAAAACTCGCGCCGTGATTGGTTTAGAACTGTTATCTATTAGAGTACAGACGCACGAATGACGTCACGAAGCGGGAAAACGCGCGGAGCGCCCTGCCTGCTCCAACAAATCCTTCGCTCAAAACAGAGAAATATTTTCGTCAAACTGGAAATATTCCGTAGGAAATTCAATGTTGTTCAATTGATACGAATTTTAAATCGGCTGTTCAAGCTTGGCTAGAACTTGGAGGAAAATATGATGGTCCTTTAGCTCATAATTTGTGAACAGAATCCGATAAATTTAGCGGGATTAAGCTTATCGTTCGCCGTTTATAAGCGACTTGCAACGGGATTTGGACTGGAATAATTCAGATTGTTTTTCCTCATATCAGGACGGAATAGAGGTTAGTCTCTAAATATTTGCTTTTCGAAACATTTTCTGAGTTGAGCTGTAGTTTATTTTAAGCCGTTTAGTTTTCACAAAGTTTTATTTGAGTGCATGAAAACACTGTGGCCTAAACTCGATGTTTGTTGACATAATTTTTATCGGCTTATTTAGCGTACATTCAAGTGAAAATCCGAAGCGAATATCTCCAAAATTATATAAAACAAATAGATTCTATGTTGCCGTGGGTCTGTTCAGTAATAGATCACAGAAGACGTCAAAATGTGGTAGATTATTATCTGTTCTCTGGATCATGCTGGATACATGACGCACGCAATAAAAAACTGCTAACAGCTAGTAGAATTAACACAAAAAAAATCCATAGAGTGCATTAACTGAAAAATTGAAACAGAACTACAAACGTATGTAAAAATCGACCGCCATTTCCTTCATTCAAGATACAAAAGAATGTCGCGCTTTTGTGAACAGATGATCGGCGGACTGATTAAACTAAAGATAACACTGACGTCTTCGACCTAACACTGTTTGAAATGTGTTTCAAACGGGTTTCAAATGCGTTTCAAATATAAACGCCTTGAAACGCTGATGCGATAAGCCCCCTTTTCCTATGGAGGGTCACAGTTAACGAATATCACGTCACACGACAACCTTTTACCTGTAGAAATTTCATTTATCTCTTCAGTTATCAATTGCTCGTTTTAAACAACTGAAGCTGTGCCGGAATGATTTTCAAAAATTCTGCTCCAGTAAACTAGCTCGCCGTCTTCTTTTCGCGGCTTCGCCCCTCGCGCGTGAGGCTTAAACGTAAGGCCCCGGCCGCACTAGGCTGACAAAATTTGTTTGGCGCTACCAAAATATACTACAAATTTTGTCTCCGCCAAATTTTCATTTTGATAAACGCGTACGCACTTGAAAACCAAAAATCATGACAAATTTTTCGCGAACCACAACATATCAATCACGTAGAAACCGAAAACCTCTGTTGTTGCTGTGAAATTTTGCATTCAACTCCTCGACAATCTTTTAAAACCAGTACTTTCTAAAGTTTTTACTCTCCTGCCTTCGTGGTATGATACACAAACTGATTAACTAGATATTTCTTCTTCTCGGACTGAAATTTTAAACGACTTGCATGTTTCTTGCCGCTTTTCCCGACTGTCACTGTCACTTTTTAGCGCAAACTTGTACCCGATCGGACGTGCACTGTTCACTGCTTGTAAAGCAAATTGTGCTACTCAAACATCAGTATAGGTGCTGCTAGCAGGTAAAATTTTGGACCGGTACAAGTTGTACGGACCGAGGCAAGCGAATAATCATCGCTGTAACCTTGAGATTAATGTGTGTGAATTGACGAATCTGTCAGTTTTGACGCTTGACAAAATTTTGTCCTGCTCTGGGGCAGGATGACGGCGCCTTTGAAGTTTGGTAAGGCTTGACAAAATTTTGGTAGGAAAAAAAATCGCCGTTCGCACTTGTGAAACGGAACTGATGACAGATATTTTTGCAAAACAAACAAAAATTCGCCTAGTGCGGCCGGGCCCTAATCAAACAAATGAATTGTACGAAGGACTCTAAAAGACTAGCCTGCGAGAGCAGACGTAAAGACCGGCGGTTACTCAACAAAAGCTTCAACAATGTGACTCAATCAAACGCGACCCTGTTTGTGCAGTTGTCAAAGAAATACACCTACGTAAATAAAAACATTTAAAAACAAACGTGTCTTTCATATTTATTTTGCAACGCAATTTCTCTCCATATAGCTCACTAAAGATGCCAATCTTCTTTTTAAGCATTGCACTTGACACCACTGTCAATGAAGCGAAACAATCGAACAATGCCATATCATGTTCAGTTATTCAAAGAATTGTTACAAAAATAAAGTGAATGAAAAGCTCTAATTCGCTAACTGGTGTAGTCTGGAAATGAAGCCTGAATCAACGAAGATAACATCGAAGGTCCGCCATTTGTAGATTTGCTGGGTGACATATTAAATTTTGGACCAGATCTTGAGATTCTATAAGCTGAATTTAACGTTAACGATAAATTCGACCTAAAACCCTCATACGGAATTTTAATCCCCAGGCTCTATCAAAATGAGAGAAGACTGGGTACCCCAATAATGAACTGCAAAAGGGCTCAGCATGTGTGTCAATATTGGATAAAATGGACCGAACAGAGCCAGAGGTCACAGAAGAGCGAAATAGAAAGGCCGCAGCAAAATCCTGTCAATCGATAGATACATTTGTCCGTAAATTGTAAATTACATGTCACATAAAGTTTCTTGCAATTGTTTGTCATTAATCCATTTTGAATTTAAAAAGTGCAAGAAATTTTTATGTTTATACGTTTGCTTTTTGCTGCCTGGTTTCATATCAAAACGCACGAAATGCGAAATACAGTCGAACCTCTCCACAACGGCCACCTTGGGGACAGAGGTAAGTGGCCGTTGTAGAGAGGTGGCCGTTATGGGGAGGTAGGGGTGTAATATGACACCATTTGTTTTTTTGGGGGGACAACATTTTTATTTAAAAATGCTTATTATAGCATATGAATACGTAACACAATCAAAATGTATCAATAAAACAGAAACCAAAATGATGTTCAGAACAGGAATGTTAACAAAACAAAGCTAGTAAAGTACAGTGAGTACATCAGTTTGTACATCGTTTACTTTCTCTTTCGTGAAATTAAGTTGTCAAGGATTGTTTGCTTGAGTGAGTGGCTGCGAGGTTCTATTTTAATGTGACTTACTGTGCCACCAGGCATTTTTTTTTCAATTTCGCAATGCAATTTAAACACAGAGCCTTATCAGCTGTACTCGATTTACGACTGAAATAAAAATACAGTACTGTAAAAGCGTAAAAAAAAATGGAAAATAGAAAAAAATGGGGGCCTTGTACTTTCTAGTATTGTGTGATTCTTCCATCAGTGGCTAAACACGTGCCGCAATATAAGATACTGTATTGCCCGACGATGCGTGGTACAGATGAAGTTGCGTGACCTTTTATTACTGTACGCCAAAAAAGATAGGGTTTTAATGGCCGTTGCCGTTGTGGAGAGGTGGCCGTTGTAGAGAGGTTAAAACAAGAGTGAATGTATGGACTGTCCGCCGGGACAAAAGAAAGTGGCCGTTGTGGAGATGTGGTCGTTGTGGAGAGGTGGCCGTTAGTAGAGGTTCGACTGTATCAAAAATTTCCCGGCGGTACCCCCCTACAAACTCGGGAGGCACTCGAAAGTTAGTACGCGCAAGGAAAAGGAGACATCTGCACGCAGGCTATCCCCTCCCCTTTCGCACTTATTACGGACAGTTTTGTTTGTCCCGACGAAAAGCTCATATATTTTATCTTACATTACAACGGTCACTTTTCCGCTCTCATACAAAGTTAACCTCGCTTATCTGTGCACTGTATATTGTCATGACATGTTTGACCACTGTCTTGCTCACTGTGCTGCGTGGCAGGCGTAACACAAAAGTTTCACTTCCTTGGTCTTTTACTGCAGTCATTAGACGTTGCTTAAGGTTACTGATAACCTTTATGGGTGCCTTCCGGAAAAAAATTCGTACGCGCGTTATTTTCGACGAAACAACGGTTACTATATATCATTGTAAAGGTAATAGAATGTAGAATCTGTATACATTACCATTTAAAAATTCTATCGCTTTGGTAAGCGCGCGCGAGCCTTCAAACTCAAAACTGTCGATGTTTGCTTCGATGAATTACCCGCCTTCGCGTTAGCGCGTACAACCAAACAAACTGTACTATATCACTCAGCACTTGATGGGCTACAAAAGGGTGTCGGGCTTTATTGATCTTCCAATTGGTTTTTGAGAAAAACAACTTTGAAGTTGGCCAATAGAAAATGTTTCGTTTCGCGTCACGCCGAGAGGCGTAAAAGTAAAAATATTTCGAATTCCTAAAATGCCCGACACCCTTTTTCGCACCGATATCTAACGATCATTTTGGCCAAATTTCGTAAAAATCCGCCAAATCTACATACCCTATTAATTCATTTGAAGAGTGGCTACCCGCGCAAAAATGAACCCCGAGTTTTCGGGCCATAAAGACACCTCGGGGATTAACTTTTTAGTCACGCGAAAACACAAAATTTGCTATAACTCCGCAAGCAAAATAGATTTTTAAATAATTTTTTTTTTAGAAGAAAACCGGCGCAATGGGCTATTTTATGGTAGGTTTTTGCAATTTTGCAAAATTCTACCCCGTAAAGGTTATCAGTAACCTTAATACGGACAATTGTTCGTGTCCGTCTTATCCGGGTTCCACTGTACATACGAGGCGTTTCAATCACAGTCAAAACAAAGGGATTTGACTTCACGAAACTGAAAAAAGAAACCTGCCAAAAAAAAACCTGCAAACTGTCAAAGCTATTTGCCTTTATCTCTGTAATTGTGTAATAACCCGACCAATTACACGCCGCGAAATTATTGACATATTATAAATAGACGACGAATTATTACACAAGAATCCATCAAAGAACAGTTCTCATCTTGACTCTGCTCATATCCTAGCTAACTGAACTGGGTAATTACAGTACACTGCACGATTCACGTTTAACGTAACAAATTTATTAGGTCACTTTTAGCAACACTCTGCTCTCGTAAACTAGCTCGCCGACTTGTCAGTTGCGGACAACAAACTCTGTTCAGTTTATTTACCTTCATGTCATTTTGATCAGTACATCTAACAAGACTTAAAACCCAAGCTAATTTGAATACAATCACCCACTGTTTTCTTAAACAACGGAAACTGTGCTCAAATGAGATGATCTTATCTTTCGTCTACAAACCAAGCAGATATAAAGTTCGTCGTTAATTTTAGAAGATATTTTCATATTAAAATCATTCCTCGTTTCGAAAAAAATTTAACACACTTAACAATAGTAGATCTAAAATCCATTTTCTAATATCATTTTGTCACGATGTCCAACGTCAGACTCCCGAAAGCGCGGTGAATTAATTTTCTGCAATCCAGCACGCGGCTTTGATCATTCGCAGCATTCATGCTGACATAACAAAATTCTCAAATCACTCATCACTCATACTCTTCTGATTGTCGTCATACTGTAATATCTTTGTTTACACAGCAGCATTCGCGCTGACATAACAGAATCTAAAAATAATTATATAATTCACTGTGTAAAACTCGCGCCGTGATTGGTTTAGAACTGTTATCTATTAGAGTACAGACGCACGAATGACGTCACGAAGCGGGAAAACGCGCGGGCGCCCTGCCTGCTCCAACAAATCCTTCGCTCAAAACAGAGAAATATTTTCGTCAAACTGGAAATATTCCGTAGGAAATTCAATGTTGTTCAATTGATACGAATTTTAAATCGGCTGTTCAAGCTTGGCTAGAACTTGGAGGAAAATATGATGGTCCTTTAGCTCATAATTTGTGAACAGAATCCGATAAATTTAGCGGGATTAAGCTTATCGTTCGCCGTTTATAAGCGACTTGCAACGGGATTTGGACTGGAATAATTCAGATTGTTTTTCCTCATATCAGGACGGAATAGAGGTTAGTCTCTAAATATTTGCTTTTCGAAACATTTTCTGAGTTGAGCTGTAGTTTATTTTAAGCCGTTTAGTTTTCACAAAGTTTTATTTGAGTGCATGAAAACACTGTGGCCTAAACTCGATGTTTGTTGACATAATTTTTATCGGCTTATTTAGCGTACATTCAAGTGAAAATCCGAAGCGAATATCTCCAAAATTATATAAAACAAATAGATTCTATGTTGCCGTGGGTCTGTTCAGTAATAGATCACAGAAGACGTCAAAATGTGGTAGATTATTATCTGTTCTCTGGATCATGCTGGATACATGACGCACGCAATAAAAAACTGCTAACAGCTAGTAGAATTAACACAAAAAAAATCCATAGAGTGCATTAACTGAAAAATTGAAACAGAACTACAAACGTATGTAAAAATCGACCGCCATTTCCTTCATTCAAGATACAAAAGAATGTCGCGCTTTTGTGAACAGATGATCGGCGGACTGATTAAACTAAAGATAACACTGACGTCTTCGACCTAACACTGTTTGAAATGTGTTTCAAACGGGTTTCAAATGCGTTTCAAATATAAACGCCTTGAAACGCTGATGCGATAAGCCCCCTTTTCCTATGGAGGGTCACAGTTAACGAATATCACGTCACACGACAACCTTTTACCTGTAGAAATTTCATTTATCTCTTCAGTTATCAATTGCTCGTTTTAAACAACTGAAGCTGTGCCGGAATGATTTTCAAAATTCTGCTCCAGTAAACTAGCTCGCCGTCTTCTTTTCGCGGCTTCGCCCCTCGCGCGTGAGGCTTAAACGTAAGGCCCCGGCCGCACTAGGCTGACAAAATTTGTTTGGCGCTACCAAAATATACTACAAATTTTGTCTCCGCCAAATTTCATTTTGATAAACGCGTACGCACTTGAAAACCAAAAATCATGACAAATTTTTCGCGAACCACAACATATCAATCACGTAGAAACCGAAAACCTCTGTTGTTGCTGTGAAATTTTGCATTCAACTCCTCGACAATCTTTTAAAACCAGTACTTTCTAAAGTTTTTACTCTCCTGCCTTCGTGGTATGATACACAAACTGATTAACTAGATATTTCTTCTTCTCGGACTGAAATTTTAAACGACTTGCATGTTTCTTGCCGCTTTTCCCGACTGTCACTGTCACTTTTTAGCGCAAACTTGTACCCGATCGGACGTGCACTGTTCACTGCTTGTAAAGCAAATTGTGCTACTCAAACATCAGTATAGGTGCTGCTAGCAGGTAAAATTTTGGACCGGTACAAGTTGTACGGACCGAGGCAAGCGAATAATCATCGCTGTAACCTTGAGATTAATGTGTGTGAATTGACGAATCTGTCAGTTTTGACGCTTGACAAAATTTTGTCCTGCTCTGGGGCAGGATGACGGCGCCTTTGAAGTTTGGTAAGGCTTGACAAAATTTTGGTAGGAAAAAAATCGCCGTTCGCACTTGTGAAACGGAACTGATGACAGATATTTTTGCAAAACAAACAAAAATTCGCCTAGTGCGGCCGGGCCCTAATCAAACAAATGAATTGTACGAAGGACTCTAAAAGACTAGCCTGCGAGAGCAGACGTAAAGACCGGCGGTTACTCAACAAAAGCTTCAACAATGTGACTCAATCAAACGCGACCCTGTTTGTGCAGTTGTCAAAGAAATACACCTACGTAAATAAAAACATTTAAAAACAAACGTGTCTTTCATATTTATTTTGCAACGCAATTTCTCTCCATATAGCTCACTAAAGATGCCAATCTTCTTTTTAAGCATTGCACTTGACACCACTGTCAATGAAGCGAAACAATCGAACAATGCCATATCATGTTCAGTTATTCAAAGAATTGTTACAAAAATAAAGTGAATGAAAAGCTCTAATTCGCTAACTGGTGTAGTCTGGAAATGAAGCCTGAATCAACGAAGATAACATCGAAGGTCCGCCATTTGTAGATTTGCTGGGTGACATATTAAATTTTGGACCAGATCTTGAGATTCTATAAGCTGAATTTAACGTTAACGATAAATTCGACCTAAAACCCTCATACGGAATTTTAATCCCCAGGCTCTATCAAAATGAGAGAAGACTGGGTACCCCAATAATGAACTGCAAAAGGGCTCAGCATGTGTGTCAATATTGGATAAAATGGACCGAACAGAGCCAGAGGTCACAGAAGAGCGAAATAGAAAGGCCGCAGCAAAATCCTGTCAATCGATAGATACATTTGTCCGTAAATTGTAAATTACATGTCACATAAAGTTTCTTGCAATTGTTTGTCATTAATCCATTTTGAATTTAAAAAGTGCAAGAAATTTTTATGTTTATACGTTTGCTTTTTGCTGCCTGGTTTCATATCAAAACGCACGAAATGCGAAATACAGTCGAACCTCTCCACAACGGCCACCTTGGGGACAGAGGTAAGTGGCCGTTGTAGAGAGGTGGCCGTTATGGGGAGGTAGGGGTGTAATATGACACCATTTGTTTTTTTGGGGGGACAACATTTTTATTTAAAAATGCTTATTATAGCATATGAATACGTAACACAATCAAAATGTATCAATAAAACAGAAACCAAAATGATGTTCAGAACAGGAATGTTAACAAAACAAAGCTAGTAAAGTACAGTGAGTACATCAGTTTGTACATCGTTTACTTTCTCTTTCGTGAAATTAAGTTGTCAAGGATTGTTTGCTTGAGTGAGTGGCTGCGAGGTTCTATTTTAATGTGACTTACTGTGCCACCAGGCATTTTTTTTTTCAATTTCGCAATGCAATTTAAACACAGAGCCTTATCAGCTGTACTCGATTTACGACTGAAATAAAAATACAGTACTGTAAAAGCGTAAAAAAAATGGAAAATAGAAAAAAATGGGGGCCTTGTACTTTCTAGTATTGTGTGATTCTTCCATCAGTGGCTAAACACGTGCCGCAATATAAGATACTGTATTGCCCGACGATGCGTGGTACAGATGAAGTTGCGTGACCTTTTATTACTGTACGCCAAAAAAGATAGGGTTTTAATGGCCGTTGCCGTTGTGGAGAGGTGGCCGTTGTAGAGAGGTTAAAACAAGAGTGAATGTATGGACTGTCCGCCGGGACAAAAGAAAGTGGCCGTTGTGGAGATGTGGTCGTTGTGGAGAGGTGGCCGTTAGTAGAGGTTCGACTGTATCAAAATTTCCCGGCGGTACCCCCCTACAAACTCGGGAGGCACTCGAAAGTTAGTACGCGCAAGGAAAAGGAGACATCTGCACGCAGGCTATCCCCTCCCCTTTCGCACTTATTACGGACAGTTTTGTTTGTCCCGACGAAAAGCTCATATATTTTATCTTACATTACAACGGTCACTTTTCCGCTCTCATACAAAGTTAACCTCGCTTATCTGTGCACTGTATATTGTCATGACATGTTTGACCACTGTCTTGCTCACTGTGCTGCGTGGCAGGCGTAACACAAAAGTTTCACTTCCTTGGTCTTTTACTGCAGTCATTAGACGTTGCTTAAGGTTACTGATAACCTTTATGGGTGCCTTCCGGAAAAAAATTCGTACGCGCGTTATTTTCGACGAAACAACGGTTACTATATATCATTGTAAAGGTAATAGAATGTAGAATCTGTATACATTACCATTTAAAAATTCTATCGCTTTGGTAAGCGCGCGCGAGCCTTCAAACTCAAAACTGTCGATGTTTGCTTCGATGAATTACCCGCCTTCGCGTTAGCGCGTACAACCAAACAAACTGTACTATATCACTCAGCACTTGATGGGCTACAAAAGGGTGTCGGGCTTTATTGATCTTCCAATTGGTTTTTGAGAAAACAACTTTGAAGTTGGCCAATAGAAAATGTTTCGTTTCGCGTCACGCCGAGAGGCGTAAAAGTAAAAATATTTCGAATTCCTAAAATGCCCGACACCCTTTTTCGCACCGATATCTAACGATCATTTTGGCCAAATTTCGTAAAATCCGCCAAATCTACATACCCTATTAATTCATTTGAAGAGTGGCTACCCGCGCAAAAATGAACCCCGAGTTTTCGGGCCATAAAGACACCTCGGGGATTAACTTTTTAGTCACGCGAAAACACAAAATTTGCTATAACTCCGCAAGCAAAATAGATTTTTAAATAATTTTTTTTTAGAAGAAAACCGGCGCAATGGGCTATTTTATGGTAGGTTTTTGCAATTTTGCAAAATTCTACCCCGTAAAGGTTATCAGTAACCTTAATACGGACAATTGTTCGTGTCCGTCTTATCCGGGTTCCACTGTACATACGAGGCGTTTCAATCACAGTCAAAACAAAGGGATTTGACTTCACGAAACTGAAAAAAGAAACCTGCCAAAAAAAACCTGCAAACTGTCAAAGCTATTTGCCTTTATCTCTGTAATTGTGTAATAACCCGACCAATTACACGCCGCGAAATTATTGACATATTATAAATAGACGACGAATTATTACACAAGAATCCATCAAAGAACAGTTCTCATCTTGACTCTGCTCATATCCTAGCTAACTGAACTGGGTAATTACAGTACACTGCACGATTCACGTTTAACGTAACAAATTTATTAGGTCACTTTTAGCAACACTCTGCTCTCGTAAACTAGCTCGCCGACTTGTCAGTTGCGGACAACAAACTCTGTTCAGTTTATTTACCTTCATGTCATTTTGATCAGTACATCTAACAAGACTTAAAACCCAAGCTAATTTGAATACAATCACCCACTGTTTTCTTAAACAACGGAAACTGTGCTCAAATGAGATGATCTTATCTTTCGTCTACAAACCAAGCAGATATAAAGTTCGTCGTTAATTTTAGAAGATATTTTCATATTAAAATCATTCCTCGTTTCGAAAAAAATTTAACACACTTAACAATAGTAGATCTAAAATCCATTTTCTAATATCATTTTGTCACGATGTCCAACGTCAGACTCCCGAAAGCGCGGTGAATTAATTTTCTGCAATCCAGCACGCGGCTTTGATCATTCGCAGCATTCATGCTGACATAACAAAATTCTCAAATCACTCATCACTCATACTCTTCTGATTGTCGTCATACTGTAATATCTTTGTTTACACAGCAGCATTCGCGCTGACATAACAGAATCTAAAAATAATTATATAATTCACTGTGTAAAACTCGCGCCGTGATTGGTTTAGAACTGTTATCTATTAGAGTACAGACGCACGAATGACGTCACGAAGCGGGAAAACGCGCGGGCGCCCTGCCTGCTCCAACAAATCCTTCGCTCAAAACAGAGAAATATTTTCGTCAAACTGGAAATATTCCGTAGGAAATTCAATGTTGTTCAATTGATACGAATTTTAAATCGGCTGTTCAAGCTTGGCTAGAACTTGGAGGAAAATATGATGGTCCTTTAGCTCATAATTTGTGAACAGAATCCGATAAATTTAGCGGGATTAAGCTTATCGTTCGCCGTTTATAAGCGACTTGCAACGGGATTTGGACTGGAATAATTCAGATTGTTTTTCCTCATATCAGGACGGAATAGAGGTTAGTCTCTAAATATTTGCTTTTCGAAACATTTGCTGAGTTGAGCTGTAGTTTATTTTAAGCCGTTTAGTTTTCACAAAGTTTTATTTGAGTGCATGAAAACACTGTGGCCTAAACTCGATGTTTGTTGACATAATTTTTATCGGCTTATTTAGCGTACATTCAAGTGAAAATCCGAAGCGAATATCTCCAAAATTATATAAAACAAATAGATTCCATGTTGCCGTGGGTCTGTTCAGTAATAGATCACAGAAGACGTCAAAATGTGGTAAGAACATCAGTGACCTTGCGGCGAACCACAACATATCAATCACGTAGAAACCGAAAACCTCTGTTGTTGCTGTGAAATTTTGCATTCAACTCCTCGACAATCTTTTAAAACCAGTACTTTCTAAAGTTTTTACTCTCCTGCCTTCGTGGTATGATACACAAACTGATTAACTAGATATTTCTTCTTCTCGGACTGAAATTTTAAACGACTTGCATGTTTCTTGCCGCTTTTCCCGACTGTCACTGTCACTTTTTAGCGCAAACTTGTACCCGATCGGACGTGCACTGTTCACTGCTTGTAAAGCAAATTGTGCTACTCAAACATCAGTATAGGTGCTGCTAGCAGGTAAAATTTTGGACCGGTACAAGTTGTACGGACCGAGGCAAGCGAATAATCATCGCTGTAACCTTGAGATTAATGTGTGTGAATTGACGAATCTGTCAGTTTTGACGCTTGACAAAATTTTGTCTTACGAAGAAAGTCTTACGAAGGAATGTTAAGAATGCTTCGACGACGACAATAATGGGCACTTGCGCAAGCGCAGTACCCATAAAAATGGGAACGAAGTAACAGATATGAAGTGTTATTGAAGATGACTTGAAATCATATGCTTCAGACTTGACTACTGTATAGTTCCAGCTGACTATAGCGCCACAATTACCAACTGAAGAACTATGCTTAAAACTGGCTAATTTATAGTAAATTCTAGGAAATTATCGACATATTTGTAAACCAAATAAGGCTCTAAAAGGTGGGATATCAATCCAACACAGGATTTGAGTAAAGGAAACTGTAGGGTGTATTAACCCACACACACAGGATTTGCATAGGGGAACTGTGTGGTACAATAATGACTTAGCAAATAGCTACATACACTGAAAGGGTGTGTAAGGAAACTAAGAAATTAAGGAAAATAACTATGTGATTACTGAACAGGTAATTTGGATAATTTTGACTTGTAAAATATTGATTGCGTGACATTGTGAAAATAGACTAAAAATGACTATGTCACACTCCTCCCTGCTTTTGCTTGACATGTCCTCATGCGAGCATAATAAAAACTAATAAAAACTAAGCAATCAAACTAAGCCTAAACTTGAGTACAGTAATAGTACTAAACAGTATGCTTATAAGTAAAACAGTTCTAGGAAGTCCTCTCCTCCTCTGGCAAATACATCTGCATGAGAAGTAAAGATTCTCAGCGCACCACATTTCTCAGCTGAAGTTCCGGGGAAGTCTGTTAAGGTGATTCCAGTAGGGAGATCTTGCTGTCTCTGGGGTCTGCAGATTGTACCGGTTCCGGTGAGGGAGATTCCTGGTTTTCTGCTCCCAGAGGGCAGGATACTAACACCTTATTACTTCAAACATCAAACTCCAACTGGGTTTTCCTTCCACTGGTCACTTTACTTCACCACGTATGGTACCAAGACGAGCCCGCGGCTTAAGCCAGACATCTCTTGAGGTGGGGTTTACCACTTGGATAATGAAAACACGTCTTGGAGGCATTGACCAGAGTGTTAGCTACCTGGAGGTTTCCTGGTACTGATACACTTAGAGGCTCCACTAGGGCATTAGGACCGCAGGCTGGACCACTGACAGCTACATTTGATACTGAGTTTGGTGGTACCAGCACTGGACATTTTTCGGCGACTTTGACAAAGTCAGAGGTACAGGTCCCTGGGGTTTGCAGTTTGGTATCAGTCCCCGGCTGAAGCAGGTCAGCAAACTTGGGAACTTGAGCCAGTACATTGGTCCCAAGGAGTCCAGGTACCTCTTGTCTCCGCTGAACAGTGGCAGGGGTGTCTTTCAGAAATATTATAGATTTTGAGCCACGCTTCTCCTCCTCCACAGCATGGCTCACTGCCATGGAGTTCTCCCATTTAACGCCGGTGGCCTGGGCCGGGGGAAGTCATTCTGCTGACTGTTCGGTTGCGACCACTGCTGACTGGAAGACATCAGTTGGTGAAGTCCACAGCGTCGGCGTCGGACTGGCTGATGGTAGCCCGTTCGGCATCCAGGAGCCAGTCCTCGATGAGAAGGTCATTGCTGCTGCCAGCATCCTTCTGAAGTCTGCGTTCCCGGTGTACCTTGACGGTGATCTGACCAGGAGACGCACTACTGCAGGAGTTGCCAGTTCCAGGTTGCGGCTGCATTTGGGCTTCTAGTGCTGCTAACTTTTCGGTCAGCGTCTGGAGTTGTTCTGCAGTCATCATTCCTAGTTGTTAGTTCGTTCCCGGTTTTTTTAAACTTTACTTGAAATCTACTCGAATCCCACTTCTGACACCAAAATGTAAGATGGCCAATCCGTCGGCCAAGTTACGAAAATATGTTCGAGCCAAGAATCACGTGTTTTAAACGTCTTTATTAACCCATTGACTACTAGAGATTTAGCGCGCGCCACCCTGAATTCCCTGGAGCTTTTTCGGGATTTGAGCGAAATGTGCGAGTTGAAAAAATAAACCATATGCGCAGTAAATACAGACAAATGATTAGTTTCTTTAGTACACTTTTATTCCAACTAGACAAGTTGAAAGACCAATTTATAACTACAAAAGGCCATTGGCCTTTATAAATTGATCTCATTACAAAACTTTAAAACAACAATAACATTTTCTTCACTACCGCACGCCATTTTAGAAACTTGCAAAAGCACAGAGACTTTGTACAAAAGACAATAATATCTCAAAATCCTCTGGTAAAAAGTTGGTTTTTATCTTGGTCAACTTATACTTTCATTAATTCAACGGTTTTTTTGTATTACAGAGGTATTTTCTTGCCGCAAAAAAGCGGTAATTCGAGATGAAAACATATTACTGATTGCGAGTATTTATAAACAACCACGGCCTAAATCGCTTTCGAAACTAAAGAATTTCTACGGCTAAATAACGCTTAGAATTTCTCCTTTTTTCTCATTGGTATTATCAATAAAACCATTCAGAATTATTTTCTGAAATACTGTGGTCATTTCTCAAAAATACTCGAACAAAATAGTCTCCCACAAAGCGAATAAGCTTAAATAAACAAAGGCGACGAAACTCGCCGTAAATTTGCAGATCAAATATCACCGCGTGCTAGACTCAAGATTTGTTGTTCATTCAGTTCACTTTGAAAACCTAAAATTCCGCATTAAAGATGAACAAATGAAAGAAATTTGAAGAAACTTTGTTTGATATTAATTTTCATTCAAACTGAAACCGATAAACGTGTAAAAAAGCATAAAATCCAACACATGAAATCTGGAGCCGCCGTGTTGAATTCGCTGTCAATTTCGATTCTTTGTCAGTTTATACGGGAAGCAAAAGTTTTTGATTTTTAACGATGACTTTTGTAGTCATTTAATACATCGATCGCTTTAAATATCCTTCCACTAATTCCATCCACATTCAAAGAAATAAAGTACATTACCATTTCGCTTTTAGAAGTCTTGAGAAGATCCATAATTAGTCTGTGAATATTTGTTTTTGAAGCGGCCGCTCGATGTCTTCGCAATTCCCGGCCGCCGAAGGAGAGTATAAATTCTTCTCCAGCAAGGTTTCTTCAGTCTGTACTCGGTGATCATCCGTTTTGAAGCCATTTAGAAATTAATTGGTGTTTCTCCTTTTCATTTTTCAGCTTCAAAGAGATAATTTTCCGTGTTAAGAAATGAAAACAAGGCCCTGAAAGTTTGTACATTCGTGCCGAGACATACAAGGCGCGCCATACTTTTCTTGTTCATTTGATCCGTGCGACATCAAGACGAAAAACCTTCTTTCTAGTACCCCTAGAGTTCTCTAAAAATATGCGCAAAAGACGGATTTTGATTGGTTTATTTGTCCTCTAAAACAATAGAACAATAGGGGAACCAGAAAACTCTCCAGGGAGGGAGGGTAAGTGGGAATCCAGACGCCATTTTTGACGGGCGGTTTACGGGCGTTTGAGGGAAATTCGGGGTCGTGGTGCACGGGCGGTTACGGGCGTTTGAGGTGTCAATGGGTTTAACGATATAAAAAATGGAACGAAGTAACAGATATGAAGTGTTATTGAAGATGACTTGAAATCATATGCTTCAGACTTGACTACTGTATAGTTCCAGCTGACTATAGCGCCACAATTACCAACTGAAGAACTATGCTTAAAACTGGCTAATTTATAGTAAATTCTAGGAAATTATCGACATATTTGTAAACCAAATAAGGCTCTAAAAGGTGGGATATCAATCCAACACAGGATTTGAGTAAAGGAAACTGTAGGGTGTATTAACCCACACACACAGGATTTGCATAGGGGAACTGTGTGGTACAATAATGACTTAGCAAATAGCTACATACACTGAAAGGGTGTGTAAGGAAACTAAGAAATTAAGGAAAATAACTATGTGATTACTGAACAGGTAATTTGGATAATTTCGACTTGTAAAATATTGATTGCGTGACATTGTGAAAATAGACTAAAAATGACCATGTCACATATATACATTAATTTTTACTAGGTGGTTAAAATACAATCTTGTACATGGTATTTTATTAGAAGTCTGCACTTGCGCTAAAGTGGCCCATACTGCATAGCTTATCCCAGTTTCTGTAGCATGAAGTGACTAGGAGTATTACTACTCCCCTGGATGGGATGCTATATATTTGACGGCAGGTTACCCCCCAGCATTTTTGTCAGGTTGCCTGACAGTTCACCATTACCTAAAGTATTTATACTCCTGGGTGGAGAGAAGCACTATGAGACAGAGTATATTGTCTGACCCAAGAACACAACACAATGACCCAACAAGTGCTTGAACCTGGATCCGCTCGATTCGGAGTCCAGTGCGCTAACCATTAGGCCACCACGTACCCAATCATAGACATAATTAAGTAATAAATCTCTTACCGCTCTCCACTGCTTGTACTTCTCTGTCAACACTGTCTTCTTTAAGAAGAGGAGAAATAAAGAACTGAGCAAACCTGTGTATAGTTTGAGAACAAAAAAATATTAGAATTTGGGTATTTAAATTTCATTTAAAATAATTAATTGCCCCTGGATAGTTGATCTGGTTCGGTCTCATACATGTATTTCAGTATATTTGTACGTCAAGCTCTATAGCATCGTTTATTATGTGCCAGTTCTAATAGTTGGACGATGTTATCTACTGCTGTCATCTTTATTTTCCCTCCCACCCTCCCTTATTTTATATTTTATGTATTTGATAGTAATAGTTTTAGTGGTTAGTGTGCTTCGAGGAGTTTTATTGCATTTTCAGCCCATGTTTGTATTTTGTCATTACAGTTTGTATTTTGTCATTTTAGTTTTCAATAAACTCCTTTTTGTAATGGTAATGGTAATGGTAATGGCAATGGTAATGGTATGGTAATGATATGGTAATGGTAATGGTAATGGTAAGGGTATGGTAATGGTATGGTAATGGTAATGGTAATGGTAATGGGTATGGTAATGGTAATAGGTATGGTAATGGTAATGGGTATGGTAATGGTAATGGCAATGGTAATGTAAATGATAAAAGTAATGATAATGGTAATGGTAATGGGTATGGTAATGGTATTGTAATGGTATTGTAATGGAAATGGAAATGGTAATGGTATGATAATGGTATGGTAATGGTAATGGTATGGTAATGGAAATGGTATGGTAATGGTAATGGTAATGGTAATGGCATGGTAATGGTATGATAATGGTATGGTAATGGTATGGTAATGGTAATGGTATAGCAATGGAAATGGTATGGTAATGGTAATGGCATGGTAATGGTAATGGGTATGGTAATGGTAATGGTAATGGGTATGGTAATGGGTATGGTATGGTAATGGTAATGGTAATGGTAATGGTATGGTAATGGTAATGGGTATGGTAATGGTAATGGTAATGGTAATGGAAATGGTAATGGTATGGTAATTGTAATGGGTATGGTAATGGGTATGGTAATGGTAATGGTAATGTTAATGGTATGGTAGTGGGTATGGTAATGGTATGGTAATGGTAATGGTAATGGTAATGGTAATGGTAATGGTAATGGTAATGGTAATGGTAATGGTAATGGTAATGGTAATGGTAATGGTAATGGTAATGGTAATGGTAATGGTAATGGTAATGGTGATGGTAATGGTAATGGTAATGGTAATGTAATTTTGTCATTACAGTTTTCAATAAACTCCTTTTTGTGGCCAAACACGTTTCTATTTTCATTGTGTTTTGTATTCGGGAGCGAAAAAGGGGAATTGGTTGAACATCCAACTGGTGTGCAAATGGTAAAGAAATGATAGTGAATGATACAGTAAGCTTGGTTCACATTTGAACCTACAGCTGTAGTGATATGGCCTACATGTAGCTCCCACGAGTCTCCTGTAGCTGGTGTGTGGCAGGTTATACATGTAGGTTCAATTCAGTCCTGTTTTCTGAGTGGCTTGTGTCACTGACTGAATAAAATATTTCTCATTGTGTATCTACCAAGCTTAACACTAATTATCATCTTTTCTCCCCATAAGATTTACAATTTATTAAAAAATAAATTTTTATAAAATTAATTTCTGATCCCTGTACCTGTCTAAAGTTTCTCTGAAGTACTTCCGTCTAACATCAAAGAGGAAGGTAGTCTGAAATGAGAATATTAAAAAAAATACAGTATAATAATATTAATAACAGATGTACTCGTCTGGTAAAATTAAATAGCTATATTACAATAGACCATATTCGGACTGGAACTAGCTTGCAATCGAGGCTCATGCGGGGAATATCATTAAAAATATTTGCATTTTGAAAAGATTCCCCTGCATGAACCTCGATAGCTAGTTCTGGTCCAACCATGAGAATACGAATATGGTCTATTGAAGGGCCTGTTGGATAAAGGGTGGTTTGACAATATAATTTTATTGTCAAACCACCCTTTATCCAACGGGCCCTTCAATATATTTTTAAGGGTGGAAAGTCAAGTGGCAGTTTGTCAATTGTCCAAAGTTACAGCCAATACTTCACCTAGAGCGAAACATACATAATTTCATATTTTATTCAAAGTTTAACAAAAGAACTCAACAACTCATTTTTGTTGAAGACAAAACAAAAGGACAGCTGTCCAGTTGTACCTAATTTTATGGGAGATGCTAAAGATCATATGAATCAGCCATGGTAGTCCAAGATTGCATTATGTAATAGCCTCTGGTGAAACTAAATTATTATTTTGTTTGCAAATTAATCTGCTGAACCAAACTAATTCATATGCCACTCTTCTGCAAGCTGTTATTTGCTTAATTCATTAGCACGAGTGTGTGGCATCGCCGGGCCTGACCAATCGATGAAAATCGATGATCGGATATCAAATCAATATCAATCGATAATAATAATGTTAGTTAATTGATATCGATTGGTATCGGCCAATCAATGACCAATCGATAGTCACAAGTCAAATTTCCTCTCTCGATAAAAATCAATGACAATCAATGAAAATCAATGATAATCAAATTATGAAAATTGATCATGTTAAAAGTCACTAAATTTTTCCTCATCTATTGGGTCATCGATTTCCAATATCAATCGTTTCTGACTGGCTCCCCCGCGTGCCTATTTGTTACGTAATATTGGAGCGCGATCACATGGGTGTCCAATTACAGGTATCCAATTTGAATTTGTTTAAATTGGATACCTGTAATTGGACACCTACGTCATCCATGCGTCAATTACGTGCATTTAAATGGGTTCTTTCTTACTGTCTCAGTACTGTTTGTAAAACTGATTGAAAAAATCGCTGACATTTGTACTAAAAAGAGGGGGGCATTGGGGTTTGCGGTGGTTGCGGTGTTGCTCAGTTTTTTATGCGGTATTTCGGTGAATAAAATCCCACATTGCGGTATTGCGGTGATCTCAAATCCTGCGGTGTGCGTTGTTTGTGTTTTTCAACCTCCGGTGTACGGTGAAACGAAATTATTTGCGATGTTACGGTTTCTTGTTGGACCCTTGTACAATAATCGTCGACCCTTGTCGTCCAGAACTAAATTTATAGCTTCTATATCTTCGTTAACCCGTGTTTATTTATTAAAA
>MU826364.1:1048998-1098354 GCA_029204205.1 Desmophyllum pertusum
ATTTTTCACGTTAATGGTTAAGAACAATTAGTCCGGAATTGTGAGTCAGGCATGTGAAATTGTCCTGTATGCGTGTGATCAATGTTTTCGATCCGCAGGCGTGTGCATGATGCGTGTGAGTTGGCAGGTATATTAGCCTATGAATAGGCTCCGCAGTGGGGAAGGGGTGAAAAGAAAACTTCGAGCGAAAGTGAGCCGCACGCTAAGCTTGGATGCGAGCAAAGCGAGCCACGTGAATCCTGGGAGAGAGAAAATCGGGCGTCACAAGTAAATTTCCTTAATTTCATCATCCGGCGCTATGGATTGTCATCGATATCTGGCATCATAATCGGATTTACGCATTTACGTGCGAGTTAAACTTCATTTCCATAGGAAAGGTTGTGCAACAGGACTCGTTTTGAAACAGAGGTAAAACTGCCAAATTAAGGCAACTCGGAAATGGCATAAAAATCCCAAACATTTTTAAACCATTTTTAAGCCTTATACTAAAAGATAAACGTTATTTAGGCCCTACAAAACAGAATACATTGTATTGGCACATACCCAAGTTCGTCTCAGTCTAATAAAATCTCTTCTTACCGCATATTTATAAGCTTAAAAGCCCGGGCTAAAGTCGAAAACGAGAGTTTGAATTTTGAACAACTCGATCTCGTCGTTTCGCCTCGGGTCAGATCACTAAGTCTTTTTAACGACCCACTTGAATTAAATGTGGTCATTGTTTAGACATTTATATCATAACTGTAACTATGAAGCAAAATAAAAAGAGAACTAAATAGAAGACAACTGTTTTTACCTGTATTCTCTGGGTCATTCGGCGACTTCACAATTATTGCCGCCATGTTGTTTTTAACAAAATGTACGCTGACCACCGGCAAGTCCATAAAAATAGGTATGCAATGCGTACTTTGAGGTGGGATTTGGTATGTTTTGGAGATACTCAACATAAATCAAATTGGTATTTTAAAATATTTTTCATTTATCCTCGATCTAGAGCATATGTTCTCTTTCTTCTGTGGTATTCTAATTTTGGCTGATATTGGATAGTTTTTTTTTTAATAAGATACCCTCTTCGAAGCACGTGCACCAGAAAAAGTAGGGGCAGATACTTTCAAATAGTGCAGTCCACACATAATTTTTCAAACCAATCGGATATTTATTAACATTTAGAAAATATATACATAACAGATTTCTTCCATGCTACAGGAAAATTGAATTACTGTTTATAAATAATGAAACTGGAGCTTCCAAGCTGAATTTTTTCGGGACTTTTTCATGGCAGACACATGCATCGCTAGAGCCTCATTTATCGCAGACTGATCCTTGGCAGCGGGCTTTAGAGAATTTTGGTATTCTTTCCACTCCGAAACCAACAGGCTGAATACTGTTGCGTCTTCGTCGAGCATCTTCGCTTTTACCCAGGCCTGGAGATAGCGGAATCTTTGCATGTTTCGTCTCCTTGTTTGCTTCATGTTTCGGCGAACCTGAAAAAGCCTGACTCTGAGAACGAGGTTGGTTCTGGTAGTAAGGGTAGCCCGCCGAAGATGAGCCTGATGAGGATGAACTAGTACTGCTGGTACTGAAGGGCACTTCGTTTCGTGTTCGATGGAGGTAGCTCTGCGGCGTAGAGTTGGCAGTACTTCATAAACGTCCCATTGCAGTATTTTATCTCGTTATTTGACTTCTCTCGTCTCGGCTGTATGGGCTGTTTTGATTTTTCATTCAGTTCTTTTGCAGTGGTGTCAAAATCAACAGGTGCTGACACTAACCAGGAATACGAGGGGACCACCTTTGATATCGAGCGATCGGGTTCGTGGCTTGTGGTAGTAACTCTTGATTTGTCTCCATTCGTTAAAGTTTCTGGATCAGCATTTGTGTTTGCTTCCTTTCCACTCCTATCCACGACCTGTTTGGATATTCTATCATGGGATGCCCTCTGGAACTAGCTGATCCCATTATTTGATTAAACACCTTTACAACCTTCAAATAATTCCTTTTCAATGCTTTATGCCAAGCAAGCAATGAAAGTCTAAATGACCAGATTTCTAGACCTACGTATGGTAATAAATTGATATATCTGCACACAAAGCCGACAATACCTTTCAAGTACAATCTACTAATTAGTGACGTCAATTAGTTAATTGAACATCGGTAAGTTGAAAAAGCAAAACAAATCAATGAAAACGAGCCATTTTTATTTTACGAACTGAATATTGAAATCGCGCGCGTGGAACACTATGTACGCAATGTCGAGACCAGAATTAAGTTTCACAGTCCAGTTGGAAAATGTTTACAGCGATAGTATTTCCCATAAGTTGAAGATTTTCAGCGAAAGGACTTTTAAATAAAATTTGACATGCATACTCTAACCAGTAAGAACCTTTGACGCATTTACTAATGACGCCGGTAAGTTGAAAGCAATAACAATAGAGTACTAAAGTCATGACGTCACAAAAAATAAATTGCGAAATTATAAAATTTGGTCAGCTATTCAGAGGAAGCATGCCAAAAAACGTCCACTTGCCAAAATTTAGCTCTCCATTGCAATTTGCGGCCGAGATATGGGCACTTCAGGTTTTAATTTCTCCATATAAACCCTTCTACGGTACCAAACTTTGAGCCTCTATATCTCGGCCGCAAGTGGACGTTTTTTGGCATGCTTCCTCTGAATAGCTGACCAAATTTCATAATTTCGCAAGTTTGATTCAGTTCCATGTCCTTATTTGGACTTGAACGTTGTCTTTTCATATATGGGAAACGAATTCGCACATTCCCACATGGATTTAGTGCCCCCCCCCCCCCCCCCCCCCACCCCACCCCAGTGCCTTGTTCTACAAAAGCGCCCCGACGAGTCCAACACAACATTGTAGAACGAGGCACTGGGAATATTTGTTCCCTTTACATCCAGAGCCCGCGTTATCCAGCGGAACGGGTGCGACGCAGGGTTTGGGTACAGAAGCTGATCGAATCGAACGTTCGATTAAAATAACGTATATAAAAACAGAGAGCATTGGAACCGGTGAATTATTTTGAACGATTTATTAAAAGGAATATAATAATGTCAGTCAAGAGATGATGATCTAAGAGAAGCATTCCCCCATACATGGGTCTCTTCCAATAATAATTTTTAAAATCTATTTTTAACTTTCAGTCCATGGCTGAGCTATTTTAATAGCGCTAACTGAGTGGTCAGTTCGAGTAATGTGATGTTGGAGCCTCGATCAGAAGGCAATAAAAATAACTTTCACAGCATGGCGCGAGACTATTAATAGATTTCATAAAATTATCATGGGGCCCGGGGAATCCTTCTCTTAGATCATCCTCTCTTGTGTCAGTTCAGTTCCACAATTCCTAGCTGTCATTGCGTAGCGCGTGAATTACAAATGGTTCAACGTGATTGGCTACTGGTTCGCGTAAAAAAGATCTTTAAACAGCCTTCTCGCGATCATGATGGCGCAAGACACAATAATATCAGAGATGGAAAGCTCTGACGCTACTTTTATAGAGCATTGTGCGAATTCGAAGATTATGTCCGGTGAATTCTGTCTCGCTTCACCAGTTTCGCTCGCTTTTCAGTCGGGGGAAGATGTACCAGTTGATCATAACGCAGATGGCGAAATCCTGCCTCCAAGACGGGACAGAGCCCGCAGTTTTCGTCCCCGAAGTTGCTAAGCAACATGACGTATCATTATATCGCGTTGTGTTGGCTCATTGCTTTCGGAGTCTCGTGAGTGCTCGCGCTAGTTTTTGATTGGATAATTAGAATCGGAAACTCGATTGCGGCACTCGGTTCCCTCGACTGTTTGACACACTATTGCGATGTGCATTTTAAAATAGCTCAAATAAATTTGTATGTAGTTTTTCAGTTGAGGAATAAGTCTGAAATAATGAGTTTTGCTTTAAGAAAATATTACATTATTAGCTTTTACCTTTAGAACGTGAGTTGATTTTATAAAACAAACACTGACAGACAGACTGAAGTTATTTTCAATTTTAATTGCAATGACTGAAAAATATTTACTTTTTTGTGGAACAACAAAATGATGTAGCTTAAAATTTATTAATAACGCGATTTTCACAGTGTGTACTGATTTTATAAAGCAATTTAAACAGACAAAAAAGCTGAAAACATTTTCATTTCATGATTTCTAGAGACAGGCGGAGTTTCTTAGCTGTTCATCCAAGAATAAAAAAAATGTTTGCATAATAAAAAGGTGACGACGTGATGTTTCACGCAGCATTGCACAAAGGTGCACAAATGGATACATGTATGAGTACCGTAAAAGCTCTATAAGCCCCGGGGGGCTTATTTAATTTTAGACCTCAAGAAGAGGGGTCTTATTAGAGAGGGGGGGGGGGGGGCTTAATAGAGAGGGGGGGGGTTATTTCAAATAACAAATTTTCGAGAAAATTCACATTAATATTTCAAACTTTACCATTACACCACTAACTAAAACAGAACAAGAAATGGGTTATGTATGACCGTCTTACAAATGCAACGTAATTTATAACCTAACTCAACGATGCTTCTGGAAATTAAAGACCACGTTTCACTACAAACCTGACTGAAACGCCACCAAATATTGCATCATTACATCAGGCTGACGGAAGGGGGGGGGGGGGCTTAATAGAGAGGGGGGCTTATTACAAAATCTTACTTCCAAAGGGGGGGGGGCTTATTAGAGAGGGGGCTTAATAGAGAGGGGGGGGGGGGCTAAATAGAGCTTTTACGGTATGCTAATGCTATAAATATACGGTATATTATATAAAGATAAAGGTAAAGCCGCACTCTGGCCAAACTGGCCCACACTGCCGGAACTTATCCCGGTTTCCTTAGCATGAAGCCGACTAGGAGTATTGCTTCTCCCTTTGGATGGTCGCCGGTACCCATTTATACTCCTGGGTCCACAGCGGTCAAACGTAACGCGCCTGCGCAGTTCCCGCCAAAACCCCACTGCGAAATGTCCTAAATTTACGAAGTCCTCCACTTCTCGCCACTTTAAAGCTCAAACTTAAGAGATTTACTGAAAACTTAAGCTTTGTACTCGGAGTATGCATAGATAATGTAATAATTGTTATCCACCAAGTCTCTCAGCTCGTATTTTGGTTTACCACTGCATGTTCTTTAACGTTCCTTACAAACTTCGCGGCCATTACGCTTCAAACTCATGGAAAAGTCAAGGCCGCGAAAACCGGAAGTGGCGCCGGACTTTTGCGTTTGACCGCTGTGTGACTCCTGGGTGGAGAGAGGCACTGTGAGACTGTAAAGTATCTTGCCCAAGAACACAACACAATGACTACAAAGGATTATAATCGCCTCAGATATGTATTCAGATTAAAGTGTGTTGAAAAACTGGAGTTTTCCTTCGTGAAATGTTACCTTGAACTATGAGTTCGTAATATGGGAAAATTAATGCCTGTTGTTTTGGGAGAGACAGAAAAAATGTCGTTTTGTGTACAAGAAAAGGACAGCTAGGATTTTCTGAAAGCAACGTACAGCTGCTCGAAAATCACTAGTTCGGGTAATGAGATTTTGTCATGTTTTCAAAAAATCCATATTGTAATCTATTTCCATCCTCGCTGTCATTAGTCATCATCACTTCCTAATGACCCGGCCTAATGGGTTCCTGTCATTTGTCGATTACTATTCTACAGAATTGAACCATTATTGTTCAGCTTCCTTTGATCTAGATATGTTTCTGAGTTCCCCAAATCATCATGCTAAAAATGAGGACAGTGTCCCTTAACAATTTAACGCGCAACAATTAGCTGCGATTTTTGAGTCCCCATCTTAGTCAGATTTGGAGCTTGTTAAATCAGTTAAGAAGGCATATACCTAGTTATCTCGGACAAGGAATTAAACGCCAGACGACTGTATAAACATAATACTGAGCCTGAAAGGAGCATACCGAACAGATGCACTAAAACGTTTTCAAAGCGTTCAGAGCCCTGAACTTTTTTGATCTTACCACAATCCGAAAAAACCCAGCATCTATTTATATCTTTACCTAAAATAAAAATAACGTCCGTTCATCTGATTTATCATGTCTTAAAAGTAGATTTAATGCGGGGGTACACCTGAATGCCATTTTCCCGTCACATTTCAAGCAATCCAAAACTCTATGCTCATCCCATGAATCTATGTTACGGGGTGTTTGTAAATTTCTGGGTGATTTTTGGGTATATTTGGGAAGAAACAGTTTTTCTCAAAGTAGTTGTAAAATTTAGGGAAATAAGAAATATTGAAGATTTCAAATCTGAATGTAGTTTTAAAATTAGAATTTGAAGTTAAAAATTAGTAGATGGACACCAAAACAGTCCACTATCAACCTGGGGTGCTCTTGCGTGGGTATCAACTGTCTGTTGGTGTTCAAAAAATATTTTTCTTTCTTCTATCCCTTCTTTAAACCTCTTAAAATTTCATTGAAATTCACGTGTACCCCCGCCTTAAAAGAACACCATCTGTATCAACAACAAAAAAAGTATGTATGTGAGTTTTTAATCAAAGTATGGAAATCAATGAATGTTTCGTGATTGTATTTTATAGAGCAAACACAGTTAACGAAGACAACGACAAACAAATATGATGTGCATTTTAGCTCACGGATTGTAGCCTGCCAACCATCCTTGTTCCTGTTTGGTTTATGATCACCTCTTTGGTGTTTTTCTATCTTAGTAAACTATTATTTTGAGGCTTTTTTCAATTTGAAGGTGATTTTGCACTTCGAAAAAATGACTTAAAATACTGACATAGCTCCTTTAAGTCGCCGTCAGTTTAACGCAAAACTGCACAAAGAAACGTTTTGTTAAGGCGGGATTCTACCTGAATGCCATTTTTCCGCGACTTAACATGGGTTAAATGGAAATATCTCGTTCACGTTTCTAGCAATCCAAAAACTCTATGCTCATCCCATGAATCTATGTTATGGGGTGTTTTGTAAATTTTTTTTTCCTCAGTTCTATCCCTTCTTTAAACCTCTTCAAATTTCATTGAAACTCAGGTAGAATCCCCCCTTAAGTAATATTTTATTGAACAACACGAAAAATAATTGCTCATTAAGTCCATCGTTGACCAAATGAACTGAATTTAACACAAAACTGCAAAAAAGGTATTTTCATTTTTTCATTTGGTCAACGACGATGAGCAATTTTATTTCGATATAAAAAGAAGTAATTTATTTTTGTGGCAAAATAAAACGGTTTTTTATATATCGTTCTTGCAGTTTGTGTTTAATTTAGTGCGAGCAAAGTGCATATTTGTTCATTTGGTCAACGATGGACTTAATGAACAATTTATTTCGGTATAAACAAGAAATTATTTATTTTTGTGGTTCAATAAAATGTTACTTATTAAAACGTTTTTTTTATATCATTAACTCTTACGTCGTGAGTGCATTTTATAAAGCAAACACAATTTTATTTTTGGCCCGACAATGTTCACAGTGTAACTCTTTCATGTCTACGTACGTGCGCGATAATTATAGTACAACTACTTTTGTCTTTTTTAAATTTTTCTCGCTATTGTAAAATCATCACTATAAAATGTTTCATCGTAGTATTGCATGGCATGTGATCTTAATTATTACAATTGAATGCGAATTTCATAATTAAAAGAATTGCTTAGAAACACTTTGTTTAAATTGGAATTTAATTTATCGTCGACTGTCAGGCACTAATTGCTGTGTATTTTGGGGGTTTATAAAAAAGTAATTAAAAATACAGTAGTCCCAGGCTATAAATTGGCCTTTTCGTAATTGTTGAGCCACTTGAGTTTTTGCCTCGAGCAAATCAGGTATCTGACGTTCTTACGATGTCCCAGCTGAATATTTCTTTGGTTTTGGTGAGTAAAGACTTCAGTCATTTTAACCCTTTCACTCCCAGAGTCAAACCATGAGTCGATAAATGTGTTTGTTGTAACTTTTAAGTCTGTGGATGAAACCCTAGTGTGTGACCATTCAAATGAAAGCTACTCAGAAGTAATTTCATGTGCTACTGTTTGTTTTTGACAATTTTTCAAAATGAAATTCAAGATTTTTTCCCTCAATTTTTAACTTAGCACCCTCGGGAGTGAAAGTATTAATAGAGCGCTGACTCCTCAGTGAATCCTACAGCGTGTAACATCAGCTTACTTCTAGTCGTTTGTTTTTATTCTACCAATAGTTTTTTTATTCTCTCTGAGTACGAACAGTGGTTAATAGGGTGTTGAACACAGTATAAGGCAAAATCTTTGACAAAGATTGTATTTTCATCTGCACATACCACAATCTTCCAACTGAGACAACTCAGGACGTCGATCGACGCTTTTGGCCCGAATCGTTGGTTACATTTTTGAATCGCGCTTTTTGGCAGAAAATATTTAACCAATTTCTTTGATTTGTGGTATCCTGGACGAAGAATGTTTGAATTGTAAGAAAATTTACAAAAAATGGGCATAATTTTGAAATCCTTCGACATATTTTTTCCTTACTTCACCAAATAAGCCTCAGACTGCTCTCAATTCGATCTGGAAACAGTGGACGAGAAGAGCTACGCTGTGGATTTCCGCTGAAATTCCCATTTATTTTATTTTTATTTGTACTTCATGTTTTGTATCTGCAAGTTTGATGAAAATCATGACCATGCAACTCGATGCACAAAATGTAGTTTAACCAGCATTTCTTTCGCGGGAATGGTGACCTATTCTTTTTACTGATTCTATATTTTAAAACATTACATCGCAGTGATCAATGAGAGAAAGTTTCAATAAATTCCCATGTCAACTTTATTTATTATTTATCTTTCCATTTTCAGGTCTTGTGGCTCCTCGCTTATCTTCCCGCATCTTCAAGCAGTAAGATTCAACCTCGTTCCCAGGGTCTCTCTTCTTCCCGCCAATATCGCTATTGGCGGGAAGAAGAGAGACCCTGGGAACGAGGTTGAGTAAGACTTTGATTTGATTTAAATAAGAATTATTTTCCATGCATACTCGTTCGGAATCCACTAAAATATATACAATCATTTTAATACAATTTTCTGTGTAAAACTCGCGCTGTGATTGGTTTAGGACTGTCCGTTATTAGAGTACACGCGGATGAAGACGTCGCGAATGGCGGGAAAACACGGACGCCCTGCTCCCTTAAAACAGAGAAATCTTTTCATCAGAAAAATCCATAAGCGAATATGGCCGCGAGTCTGTATTATATTATTATAAATCAATGTACATATAGTGAGCTTATAATTTTTCTGATCCTTAATTTGATACAGAACTGCCGCGACATAAGGATGAATCAAGAGTTGTATTGGACAAACCAGTAAAAAGACAGTCATCTGGTAAGATGGAGCTTATTCACTGTGTCTTATGTCGGGATTCTCTTCTGGTACCTACGAATCCTTATGCCCCTTCTCAGACCAAATATATATTTTTCCTATCCCATCTTAGATTGGAGGTGTGGGGGGTGTAGGGGGGGGGGGGGGGGCAAGGACAAGGGGTCTAAACTTCCCGCACGTTATACTCCCGGTTCCCACTATGTCCTGAGTGGCTTCGGCCTCTCTGTGCTTTCCCTAGTGCGAAATATTACAAATTATTATATAGACACGAGTGTTTTACTGGAAAATAGACCACTCGTAAAATTCATACGAAACTACATCCGGGACCCGAGTGGCGTATTTTCCATATCCTCACTAGTGACATCATTTCCCGCTTTTGCATGGCTTTTTTGTGCAAAACTGCCAAACTCCGGTTGAAAAATGCGAAGCGATAGATTCGTGAATTCACTGAAGCCGACATGAAATCGTTCACTGAGGAGTAGGAAAATGTTAACACGAAGAAGAAAACTTCATATGACTTAAAATTATTCAAGGAGTTACTTGCAAGTGAAGACGGAAGGAGAGAAATTCGGAAAGCCCAGCCACCGAGCTGCAAGAGTTCGCGATAAAGTTTGTGCTTTTGTCGTTTGTCTATATAATAAAAAGAAAATTACACGGTGGCTTGAAGATATGAATTTTATTTTCGAGTGGTAAAAACAATATTTTACGAACGAGCGCAGCGAGTGAGTAAAATATTGTTTTTACCACTCGAAAATAAAATTCATATCTTCGCGCCGCCGTGTAATATCCTCTATATATTGCTATTTTTTCCTATTTCTCTCGGTTCCCGCCACCTTGTAATTGGGTATCCCGCCTCCGTAGACTTATCACCCCATTTACTCCCGGATTCCCGTAATCAAGATCTGGGTACGAGATTAGGGTTCCCGTCCCCCTGTACCCAGCCCAGGTTTCATATTATAATGAAATTAGCCACATCCCTACCTCACCCCCACCGACCCCCACCCCACCCCCAAATACCTACCCCCCCCCCCCCCCCCCCCCTCCAACCTTAAAAAATAAAATAAAATAAACCCAAGAAAGTTTAAAAAAAAAAATACTGCCCAGAGTTTGTTGTCAGAATATTAATTTTAGGGTAGTGTTTCACTGAGGGGTGGACCATTTAACTTCTGAAGGGGGGTGGGGGAGGGGTGATTTTGAAAAACATATCCTGCAAGCACACTTGCACACAAAAAAAAATCGTGCACACGACCACTGCCGAAACTGAAACATGCAACTTCAGAAAAAAATATCGCGCACACACATGCCCCGAGAAAAAATTTATTGCGCATGAAAGGGTTTGGAAAAAAATTCGCGCCTATACCAAATCACCCACCCCCCTCCTCAGAAGTTAAATGGTCCACCTCTAATATATATTTGTATGTTTTTGGTTTAATAGGTTGTGGACAGGTGGATTCCAACGGACTCCAAGTCCCAACTATCCAAACAACTATCCAAATAACAAGAACTGTTATTATCCGGCGATCTCTATTCCAGCCGGCATGGCGGTAAATATTCACTTTGTCGCGTTTTGACTTGGAGGCCTCATCATCTTGCAGGTAAGAAACGAGATAGCAATTGATCAAGAAGAATAGGTGAAGGTTAGATCGAGGTGAATATTTCCAAGAATGACCGAGAATTAAAACACGTGTTGTGCCATTTTATAGCTAATTAGGACCAAAAAGAACACCAACAAAGCGAAATTGAAGCAGATTAAAATATGAGTATTCAAAGTGATAACTTGCCTGAAAGGATTTGTCTTCAAGAAAAAAGAATTTACACGTCAGTGAACGCTTTGATGGCCAGGGAAAGAAGGACGTATGGATTAAAACATCGTATCTTTATTCTGGCCAGGACCGCCCTTCAATCTCATTGGTTAGCTCTCAAGTAATTTCCCAACGGATTATCACGTGATCATCATGCATCGACGTAAATAACATTATGTGGCCATAATGTTTGCTTATTTTTGCTTCGGTGATGGTTCCGTGCGTTAAATAATCTGAGTATATATCAATACATCTTTTGTTTTCCATGGTCAGTGACATTTCACACTTCACACGGTTTCTGAAACAACTTGGAGTATTGCTACTCCCTGGTGGTAGATGGGATGCTAGGTCATCGCATGTTACCCCAGCAATATTGTATCGCCAGTATCCATTTTACTCCTGGGTGGAGAGAGCATGCTCGATCCACAGTCCAACCCCCAGGGTGGGGGTGGGGGGTGGGTGGGGGTGGGTGGGGGTGTGCGGCACGCTACTTGAAACCCTTACCCTATTTCAGATCAAAATATGTGATTTTCCCTACCCTATTTGAGACCTGACCCTAAAAATTTCGGGGAAAATTTCCCCATTTTTAAAGTCAAAATGGCAAAAATCTACACACTATTTCAGACTAGTAGGCAAAACATATCCTATTTCAGACCTAAATGGTCAAAATCTATACCCGTTTTCAGACCAAAACGGCTAAAAAACCATACCCTTTGGCGCCGCACATACCTATATAGCTTATATAAGGGAGTACCCCCCCCCCCCCCCCCCGGGGGTCCAACCATTACGCCAACACGCCTCTCTTGGTTAAATCATCACAGTAAGTGATGGTATTGTATTTATTTTTTAACAAATCTATTTATTCGCAGCTATGACTACTTGGAGATTTTCTACGGAAATGGCCAGACGACAGGCAGGCGTTGTGGTAGTTCGTGGGCTGGAAGTAACCTGCTTGTAACTAGTGGAAACTCTTTTACCATACGATTTGTTTCTGACATTAGTGTTACAGGGTCGGGATTTCGGTTAGATTTCACTTATGTTCCTCGCTGTAAGTACATAATTTTATTATTACGGGCCTTCAGATTGGGGTACGATTACGAGAACGAGTACGAGTACGACTTTTTAAACCTATTGCTCATCCTCAAGATCATCATGTGTCACGCCAATCTCCGGCCAGAACCTACACTTCTACTGGTCAGTCACAGGGAAGAGCGAGGGCTCTGGGAACAATATTGTTTTGAAAGTAGAAAGTCGTACTCGTACTCGTTCTCGTACTCGTACCCCAATCTGAAGGTCCGTAATCAGTCCAAACCTACTAGATAGCGTCTTCGCACGCATTGCCGACCTACGAAGCTACAACCCTGGACCCAGTTGTTCAAAGGGTGGATAGCGCTATCCAGTGGATAAATCGCTATCCAATGGATAAGCGTTAACAAAACAAACTACGCTATCCACTGGATAGTGATTTATCCGGTGGATAAAGTTATCCATCTTTTGAACAACCGCGCCCTGGACAATACTATTGGGACACTAGCGCAATAACGACTGTAAAATTACACATGCTCTCCCCCCTCGCCTCCCCGGTGCAATGTTGACATCACGCATGCGGAATCATTTTCATCTCAATCAACATTGGTTGGGGGAGGGGAGGAGGGACTGAAATTGTCTGTAATAACAACATTAAGTAAGCTTTCTCTGGATATTAGAATATTACTATATTAGCGAAATGTATTTTTGCACGCAGTTTCAGCAAGTGTCCCAAAACGTATTGGCCAGGGTTGTAGCTACTTTATACACGAAGTATTCGTGTAACCCCGTGCATTTCATCCAAAATCCGCGATTTTATCCGAGCTTTCATATGGAATATTTGCTTGTATACCGGTATATGCCGCAATAAAAGTTTCAAAAATTATGAAATACAAAGTCTTATAAAGTTTGAAAAAAGTCGCGACTGATACGTGTATTATAGCGTTATTTAATTTATAGCTAACATATAACGTCACTTAAATTTTCGCGACACATTTTTTCGCGACATTTTGATTTTGCGATTTTTTCAAAATCGCGAAATTCGCGAAATTAACGTGTCGCGAAAATTTCATGTAATAAGGTGGTTGAAGTGATTATGTCCAAAATGTGTTGATAAAACGTCCGAAAGGTTTTTGTCCAAAGTTTTTAAGTGTGAAAGAAAAAGCTTCGAAAATTAAGTTAGTAAGAACGTATCTGCACTATGTGATTTGTTTTTGCTTTTATCATTGCAGCGAATGGTACAGTTCCTCCCATCACGATGCAACCCAGTATGGCAGTATTTTTATCATTCCATTTATTTTCCCCTTTTTTTGATTGACTAAGAGACACTAAAGTCATTGTCAAGAAAAAAATACTCTACTCGCGCGCACTTAAAGCCAACCTCGTTCCCAGGTTCTCTCTTTTTCCCGCCAAAAGCGATTGAACAGAGACGGTCTCTCGTTCGTCGCTTTTGGCGGGAAGAAGAGAGACCCTGGGAACGAGGTTGACTTAAAGCGTGTCCCGTACTATTGCTGCAAAAAATCTGATCTTCTTCATAATAAGAATGAATTCATTCATTCATTCTTTCCTAATTCCTTCCTTCCTTCATGATGCTGATTGTTGATTTGCTGATTGCTAAAAGCTTATTGACAACATAGAATTTAGCTTCTGTTTTACATACCTTGAACCGATATCAAAGCCCACGCGCACACTGCGGACCTATTTTTATCATTGGCAATAAGAATGTTTGGGGTTTGCGTTTGCTCACTTCTGTGCTATACTGGTTCTTAATACTCGTTAAACCTGCTCTAACCAATAAGAAGAAACAAGTTGTCAGGTACAAAACCTGCACTTACCACCGGTTGGAAGGTTTTACTGCGAGCTCCGAATGGTTCATTTCATATTAGCCCCTACACCCGGCAAAAAAAAGGGGGGGGGGGGGGGGGGGTAACGCTAAAGAATGCTGTACTATACTTATATTAAATCGTTCATATACTAGTGTTAAAATAACTGGCGTACGGCCTTTTGATTAGTACCCTGCGAGACAGAGATTCGCTACTCTTTCTGCGCGCGAAGAGAAGGAACCTCTGCACGCAACGAAAAAAGCTAATTCTAAAATTAAGTTAAGTAGAGTAAAACGTATCATGATGTGATTTGTTTTTTATTTCCATTGCAGCACCTACTCCCATCACGATGTACCCAGGTATGTTAGTATTTTTATCACTCGATTTATTTTCCCTAAACACTACTCTACTTGTGCACATTTAAATCGTGTTCCGTGCCATTGCTTAAAAAAATTCTGCTCTAAAAAAAAGTCTGTACACTAAGACTACGTTTACACAAGAGGAAATGTTTCTGGATTCATCACATTTGGGGTATTCGGATTCGTCGGCGTTTACACTGGAGGGTTATTCGGATTCTCAACTGTTTACACACATCGATGAATCCGGGGAAATTCATATGATCTCAGGCGGATAAATATCCGGATTCATTCCGGATTCATTCGAATAACCGTTTACACTACAAAACATTCCGGATTTAAAAGTATTCGGATACAAAGTATTCACTTTGATTTCCGGATTCAAAATCTCCGCACACGCGACCAAACCGGGACAGTTTTATCCCGGATTCGTCCACCTGTGTGTAAACTGCAAAACGAATCCGGTGCCAAAACGTCCCCGGATTCGTCACAAATCCGGAAAAATCTCCAGTCTAGCGTAAACGTCTAATAAAAACACTAAAAAACTATGGCCACAGAAGTGCTTGATGTATAATTCAAATTTAGTCACCGATGACATAATAAACTTGCCTCAGCTCACACACTAGGGTTCATCCATAAACTTAAAAGTGAGAACCACCTTATACAGCATAATAAACAGTACCACATGAAAGTACTGCTCAATAGCTTTTATTTGAATGGTTACACACTAGGTTAATCCACAGACTTAAAAGTTAGAACCACCTTGTACAACATTAATAAACAGTACCACATGAACTGATTTCATTCTGGAATGGTCACTGAGGTTTCATTCACAGACTTCAAATTTAGAACACTCTAATAAAACCACTCTACTAAAATAACCTTTTTTGTTCTTGCAGTATCATCTGCAGTATCATCTGCAGTATCATCTGCATATCCTCCGATGCCCACAAACCCGCCGTTGTACACCACAGCACCAACAACCGTATTTATTTTATTTTTATATCTTCTGTACAATAAAGTCGCAATGTTCGGGTGCTTGCTACTTGCAGGCCGTTTAAACCTGCTCTAACCAAAAAGAACAAACAAGTTTACAAAAACCTGTACTTACCACCGGCTGGAGCTCCGATCAGTTCATTGCATATTTTAAATTCCTGAAGCCATGCAGTGCCACGCTATCATGTCATGTGACGACAGCAGTGACTCTGTTGTCTGAAGGACTTATTTTCAAGAATAGAACATTGTTTCGCTTGAATGGCTAAAGAGTGCTATAATTATATTAAAGATATCGTTCCTATACTTGTGTTCAAATAGCTGCCGTACGGCCTTTTGATTAGTACCCTGCGAGACAGAGATTCGCTACTCTTTCTGCGCGGGACGAGAAGGAACCTCTGCGCGCAACGAAAAAAGGTTCGAAAATTAAGTTAAGTAGAGTAAAACGTATCATGATGTGACTTGTCTTTGTTTTTTATTACCATTGCAGCACCTACTCCCAGCACGATGTATCCAGGTATGTCAGTATTTTAATAATTCCATTTAATATTTTTCCCTTTCCCCCTTTTGATTGATTAACAGACCGACTCTAAGTCACTTGCAAATCACTATCAAGAAACAATACTCTTAACTTGTACACATTTAAAGCGTGTCCCGTGCCATTTCTGCAAAAAATTCTGCTCTCAAAAATTTATGTACACTGATCACCTCCGTAACTTTTATATGAACGTCTCCCAGATCACGAAGACCAAAAACATTTCTGTACTAAAAAACGTTAGAACAACCTTGTACAGCATGAATAAACAGTACCACATGAAAGTACTGCTCGATAGCTTCATTTGAATGGTCACACAACTAGAGGTTTTATCCACAGACTTAAAAGTTAGGAACACATTACTGAATAAAATCACTCTAAACCACTCTACTAAGATAATAATTTTTTGTTCTTGCAGTAGCGAGCTCATCTGCATATCCTCCGATGCCCACAAACCCGCCATGGCTTACTACATCACCACCAAAACGGTATTTATTTTTTTCTTCTGTACAATCAATCGCATGCAATGTTCGGTCGTGGTTGCTACTTACATGGGGTCCGCGCTAATTTCGGAGAGTTTAAATCCTGTGACTACTGTTGACAAACGCAGCTCTTACCAATTTGGTCAAATTTCGATCTTGCCCGTCCTTTTCGGCTATCCAAGCGCGATGTCAACCTCGTTCCCAGGGTCTCTCATCCTCCCCGCCCCCTGGAGGCGGGAAGACGAGAGACCCTGGAACGAGGTTGGCGCGATGTGCGCAAAAAAACATTTTCAGTAAGGTATAATTTCATCTAATTAAAAAAAGTCACAATATTTGCTTATCTTACTGTTGTCAACTGAATAGAGAAATACGCAGTGGAATTAAAGAACTTGCAATTCTTTAAAAAGTTGAATGTTGTTCATTGATTTAACAGACAAAACTTAAGTTTCATTATTTAGTTGAGTTTGTTGTTCGTACTGATGTCGAACGTTGTTTGGAAATAAGTTTCATACTCTATTTAATAAGCTTGTGGTTTTTAAGTTATGTATTGAGAAAAAAAAAATACATTTATATGTTTGCCTTTGATAGATTGTGGGCAGGTGGAATACAACACACTGAAAAGTCCCAACTATCCAAACTACTACCCAAATAACAAGGATTGTACTTATAATAATACCCCTATACCAGCCGGCATGGCGATATAATATTCACTTTGACAATTTTACCATGGAATTCCATGCAAGTTGCAGGTAAGAAGCGAGATAAATAGAGAAAAATACATGGTGTGCGCGGAGATATGAAATTTATCTTCGAGTGTTTCAACTCGATATCGTGATATAGTGAGAGCATTTTTATAAATATACTAATAACGAAGTTTTTGACGATTTTCCGAAGATTTCCGACCATTTTCCGAAGATTTCGAAGATTTTGTGAAGGTTGTCCGAAGGTAATACGAACGTTTCCGAACATTTTCCGAACTTTTCCGAAGATTTGCGAGGAAGATCCGAAGATGTTTTGACTTAATATCGATATATTTTGGCTCATTCCGCATTGAAACTTGGCAAACTCGTCAGCAAACGTGACGTCATCGATATCTCCACCACGATTACGATTACGATAATTTTTACGTGAGGTGATACGAGCTAGTTTTCTCAGTGGTAGAAATCTTTTAAAACACTGTAGTTTATATTAATAACGGCGATTAATAAGAATAGGTGGAGGTTACATCGATTCGAGGTGAATATCTCGAAGATATTTTTGGGAATTATTTTAGGTTTATGTGAAGGTTCTCTGCGTTAGATAATCTGAATATATTGAAGAAAGCATGGTCGGCACGTAAAGTCATCCTTATAGCTGAATAGTTCAGTTGAAATTTGCACAACTCCGTTCCTTTGCTTATTGTTAAGTGTCTTGCCCAAGAACACAACACAGTGACCCCTGCCAAGGGCTCGAACCCAGACCGCTCGATCCAGAGTCCAACGCGCTGACCATTAGGTCACCCCCCTCCCCCCTCCCTTGGTTTAAATCATTACCGTAAGTGATGACATTTATAATTTTTTTTACAAATCTATTTATTTCTGCAGCTATGACTATTTGGAAATTATCAACGAACATTGGACAGACAGTCAAGAAGTATTGTTAGGTACTAAGACTGGAACAAACAAGCTTATAACTGGAAGCTCTTTTACAATAAGATTTCATTCTGACTGCTTGTGTTCCAAGTAAAGGATACCACTTAACTTTCACTCCTGTTCCTCTCTGTAAGTACAGAATTTCATTATCAGTTCCAACCTAGACTGCAAAACAGTCTCTCTTTTTCTCGAGATATTGTGCGCGACGCGCGAATGGAGAGGCGCGAAGCGCCGATAATCCACGCGCGAGCCTCGTAATTTCACGCTCGTTCCAGATCCTTCGGCCGCGTTCAGCCCGACACTCTCCGCGCGAAAATTACGGACTGTTTGCAGTCTAGTTCCAACCTAGAAAAATTATGTCCAAAGTATCAATTATCTACAAGATTGTAGCGTCTTCGACACGCATTGCGGACCCATAACCCTAATCTGGCGCACACATTGCTCAACCTATGACGCTAGATAAATTATTATAATTGGCAAGAGTAATCTTTGTTTGGGAGTTGCGTTTGCCCAGTTCTGTGCTATACTGGTTAAACCTTACTCTAACATAAGAACAAACATGTTGTCGGATGCAAAACCTGCACTTACCACCGGTTGGAAGGCTTTCCTGCGAGCTCCGTTTAGTTCATTGCATCAGTTAAACTCCTATCGAGCCATGCCACGCTATCACGTCATGTGACAGTTGTCTGAAGGATTTGTTCACGACTGCTTCAAGAATAGAACATTGTTTCGCTGAATGGCTAAACAATGCTATAATTATATTAAGGTCATTCCATCGAAATAGAACTTACAAATAGATTTTCATTCAAACTTGCCTATTGGTTGTTTATCTTAAGGAACTTAAATTTTGAAATAAAAAGGGGGGGTCCCGGTATTCGTTAAAAAGCAGGAGGACTTTGTATATACCCCATAATTCCGTACAATATCAGCTCCAGAAACGTTTTTATTTTAACCGCTTCACTTAACGTTTCGTGGGAGCAGAAAAAATAGGGAGGAAAGCCAAAACGTGAAATATAACGATAAATATATACTGCATTCGACCTTCAAGGAACAATTTAATGTATGTTTTATGATAAAGGCACGCATTTTTAATCGAGACTGATTCAACTTTGTTCCTAGCATGCAGTGTTCTCGAGGCCACAATTTATATTTTCACGAGTACTGGCTAAGTTCACGTTTCCGGTGATTATTTATTCTTCTGCAATAGAAATTAGTCTATATTCATTTTATAGAAAGAAGGTGATTGCTAGACTCAAAATAAGAGAAAAATTGATAGGTCACCGTACTCGTTTACGAGAAACGACGATTTATCTCTCTGGTGAGCTTAGCCGTAAAGGAAAAGCCGCCATTTTCTTAAAGGGTCCCTCTCAACCAGTGTGCTTTGCGGTCGCGTGTTATTGTTTCATCCGTGGAACTCGGTCTCTCGTGGGGCTAATGTTTTCCATACTTTCAAAATTGTGCCTAATTTGGGTCGTTCCTAACTGCTTTTTGTGGCCAGAACAAGGCCACAATCCTGCAAAAAGTAGTTTTTAAACTTCAAGCCACCATTTTCGCCCCCGGCACCCGAAAATGGCGCCGTAAGAATATCGGCGCGCAAAGCACACTGGTTGAGAGGAACCCTTTAATGTGCGCGGCGCTAATTACGTGTGAAATCATGCGCAGTAAGGATGCGCAATGCAATACTAATAAGGAATAACCTCAAGGTGATTCCATCGAAATAGAAGTACTACTCAGAATTTTCTAAAACTTGGTCCAGTTGGCGGATTATGTTATGCACATTAGAAAAATGCAATAAAAAATGAGGGTCACCGTGCTCGTTTTTGCACAACATGGATGGCCATTATAGTAACTATACGGACCCGCGAAGTTTTCATTCAGGAACCCAAGTAATCAGAAAGGGGAACTATAATTTCTAAACAAAATCATTGTTTGCATTAAAATATTAGAGCAGTTCAACGAAATAGACTTTGATCTTACATTATAAACTATTTTAGTGGTACAGCAATTAAGATTATGAAACAAACAAAGAATTTGTTGCGTGCGCACATACCCAGCACTACTTAAAGACGTGCCTCTTTACAGCATTCAAATAAAGATATCTCAATGTTGACTATTCAACTTTTCTTTAAATCGCGATATATCGTAGTCAACCGTATGACATTTAAATTTATGCAATAAAAAAGGGGGGTCACCGTGCTCGTTTAGGAGAAAACGACAATTTATTTCCCAGCCGAGCTTAGCCTGAAAAGAAATCCCGTAATGTTCTGTATATGCGCGCGCTCGTGCTCGTGCTAATGACGCGTGGCGGCGCGCTAATGACGCGAGAAATTATGCGCAGTAAGGATGCGCAATGCATATTGAAGTGCGCGCGCGCGCGAGCTGACGCGAGCTGACCGCAAAAATGTTGAACAAGTGAACTGCATGACTCGAATTTTTGCAGCTATGTCAAGCATTTCAAAGTAAACATTCATTTATAACTTATGTTTAAGCCCGGATATTGCTGTTTGAACTTCCAAATATGACGAATTTGTAAATTTCGTCAAGGAATTGCATAAAAACACCCGGTAAACAAACCTCTTCGATCGAAAGTTCACGCATGCTCAAATAGCGATCTGACGAGTTTCTATTTTATGACGTATTTGTAGGGAAAAATAGAAACTTTCGTCTTTGTTTTCTCGAGTTTCCTTTGGTGAAAGTTCGTAAAAACTTAGCCGGAAAGGTTATGCTTCGTTTGCTTTACTTGGTGCCCGTTTTTAAGGAAAATTTTATAAGACCAGTTTTTTACGCAAAGGCAAAAAACACAATTTTGTAAAAAGCGAAGGAGTGCCATTGACAACCCCAATTTTTTTCCTCATTAAAATTCTTATCTGGGCAGACTTTATTTATTGTGAAAATTGTAGAAAACTTTCACCGAAGGAAATTGAAGAAATTTACAATTAAAGCTTCGTAAGCATTGACAAACTCCTTTGTTTGGACAGTTTTAATTCAAAACCTAAAGTCAATATGTTATCAGGTATGGTTGTCGAACACTATTTCATCATTACTTATTACATTCTGCGAAGGTTTGGGTGAACTGGTAGTAAAAAAGAACGCGAAACCAGCTTTCAAAATATAACTCACGCGCGCGCCTTTACTAGCCTGCGTCGCAGACGGACTTGAGGTCAAGTCCGTCTGCGACGCAGGCTAGCGCCTTACCAGATATGAAAACCCTATGGAGCCACCTTAAAATCGTTCATATACTAGTGTTTAGAACTGCCTTTTGATTAGTTGAAGTGATTGCGTCCGAAATGTGCTGATAAAAAGTCCGAAAGATTTTTGTTCAAAGTTTTATGTCCGAAAGAAAAATGGTTGAAAATGAAGCATGATTAAGTTGAAGTAGAGCTAAAAACGTATCCTGATGTGAGTTGTTTTTGTTTTATCATTGCAGCTAATGGTACACTTCCTCCACCCACGATGCAACCCGGTATGTTAATATTTTTATTATTCCATTTATTATTCCAAGTGACACAAGTTACTCGTAAAAAAATATTCCGAGTTCTCTCTCCCAATTCAACAGTACCCTGGTCCCAGTGGTTTTCTGGCTCAAATTCAAACATTTCTCAAATTTAGAAAGACAAGAAATAAAATCTCTAGGCCCAGGCTCCTGGCCCAGGGCAATTCAACAGGAGTCGAACCTTTGCCTTTCCACATACCGGTCGGACGCTCTACCACTGAGTTACAGGAAACTCATGAAACTAGCAGGCCATATATCTACAGGTTCAAATCCCGGGGGAGACTCACATATGAAAGTGACGGGGTGATCGTCGTAACTTTTAGGGGTTAAAATTCGTGTTTGGTACGCTTAGAGTGTTAAAATCTAAAATGACTACCGTTAGAGTTATTCCGGTACCTTTTAGGGTATAAAAAAATATGTCAGGTACTAGTTTTGTCGTTAGAATTGGTACCTCTTAGGGTGAAAATGAATTCGAGCCACTCCCACAAAACGAAATTCTGGTACCTTTTAGGGTCCAGTTTCAACATTTCCGACAATCATCCCCTGGGGCTTCAAATGTGACAAACGTCTGCTGGGAATTAGTTTTTTCCAATGAGTGAAAATGCGTGGAAATAAATGATGGTATATTTCTCAGAGTTATCTACCGATCCACGAGGCGCTTGATGTGACATTAATTTGTAAATTTATATCCATAACTATTGGTTGTAAGGTGGTTTATTTCATTTAGTCTTCTAGTTAACAAATAGATTCTATTTGCCGTGCGTCTGTACTCTAATAGAGTACAGATGACGTCAAAACGTGACAAGAACAACTAAAGTGGCCCCACGAGACGTAGTCGAGTGGGTCACTGTTGTTCTTGTCACGTTTTGACGTCTTCTGTACTCTATTAGAGTACAGACCCACGGCCAAATAGAATCTATTCGTTTTATATAATTTTGGAGATATTCGCTTCGGATTTTTCACTTGTACGCTAAATAAGCCGATAAAAATTATGTCAACAAACATCGAGTTTAGGCCACAGTGTTTTCATGCACTCAAATAAAACTTTGTGAAAACTAAACGGCTTAAAATAAACTACAGCTCAACTCAGCAAATGTCTCGAAAAACAAATATTTAGAGACTAACCTGATATGAGGAAAAACAATCTTAATTATTCCAGTCCAAATCCCGTTGCAAGTCGCTTCACGGCGAGCGATAATCCGCTAAATTTCTCGGATTCTGTTCACAATGATCTAAAAGTCCATCATATTTTCCTCCAAGTTCTAGCCAAGCTTGAACAGCTGATTTAAAATCAGTATCAATTGATCTACATTGAATTTCCTACGGAATATTTCCAGTTTGATGAAAAGTTTTCTCTGTTTTGCGACGGCGATGCGAAGAATTCGTGTTGTGGCAGGGCGCGCGTGTTTTCCCGCCACACGTGACGTCATTCGTCCGTCTGTACTCTAATAGAGGACGGTTCTAAACCAATCACAGCGCGAGTTTTACACAGTAAATTATATACCGTAGAATTCCGATAATAACGGGGCCCCCGAAAATAACGGCTACCCGAAAGTAACGTTAATTTTTTACCTTGCTATTAAACCCCCGAAAGTAACGGCCCCCCCGAAAGTAACGGCCCCCCCGATAATAGCGGCCCCTTAAAAAATACAGTTTACTTTGTTTACATGGATAATGAATAACCAGCATGCAACCTGAATGACCTTTTTTAATTTTATGTCTGTTATGCGTCCTCTTTGTGTAAAACCACTGCTGAATTACAAAAGTTTTCTAAGCATCCGAAAGTAACGGCTACCCGAAAATAACGGCTACCCGAAAGTAACGGCCCCTTTGGCCTGCAAAATCCGAAAATAACGGGGGCCGTTATTATCGGAATTCTACGGTAATACGTTATAGAACGGTCGGGAAAATGAAGAGAGGACTAGGGTGTGCTCGTCTTTTCATTCACGTTCGTTTGTTCATTTGCACGTTCCATCACAATTCTGCATGACCACTCACCGCTCAAATAAAATAACTTTTTTGTTTTTGTAGGCAACTCAACGTATCCTCCGGTGTCCACAAACCCGCCGTGGGTCACCACATCACCACCAAACGGTATCTATTTTATTCTGTCTATTCGTTCCTGTTCGCTTGTTCATTTTGCACGTTCCATCACAATTCTGACCACTCACCAGACTAATAAAGCAAACCACTGTAATAAAATAACCTTTTTGTTTTTTTTAGGCAACTCAACAAACCCACCGTGGGTCACCACATCACCACCAAACGGTATTTATATATTTTATTTTATACAATAAATCACAATGTTCGGCCGGTTCTTGCTGTTTACATGGTGTCGGTAATTTCGGAGAGTTAAATCCTGTTAACGACTGCTGAGAAACGCTCTTACCAACTTGGTCAAAATTCGATCTTGCCCGTCCTACCCGGCTATCCTAGCGCGATGTGCGCAAACTAAACATTTTCAGGCATTAGGTACAATTTCATGGAAAAAGGTCACACTATTTGCTTTCTTACCGTTATTAAGTAAATGGAGAAATACACAGTGGAATTAAAGAACTTGCAATTCTTAAAAAAGTCAAGTGTGTTGATTTGATTTTAACAAACAAAATTTAGTTTTAGTTGAGTTTGTTTGTTCGTATTGATGTTGAACGTTGTCTGGAAATAAGTTTCCTACTCTATTTTAAGCTTGCGGCTTTTGTGGGGGCGTGAGCCCTCCACTAAGTCATCGTGCAGGTACGGTGCGGGTGATCTTGATTGCCGACAGTCACGTGACTTGAGGCAATTGTAAGAGAACCAAAATCAAAATTTTGCCTCTACTACACAGCCGAACAAACACACAAGGCTAAGAGGCGTGGGGCGTTGGTCAGCCAGGCCCACGATACATTTTATTAATTGACAAAGCACTATAATATTACAGTAAGTTCACCAAGTTTGGTTATGTTACATTACATAGTAACCAGGCTGTGAGCTGTCAAAGGTCGCCCAAATTCCATACAAACGTCTCTAATTCAGAGATGGCGTCCCCCAAATCCATACAGTCTCTAATTATTCTGATTTTTGAAAGCCTTCTACATGGTTGCAATCTAACGAAACAACCTCAAACTTGGTAAACTGACTAATTTTAATGTGATCTTTCTTGTGATGGGCTCCAATTTTTAATTGAATTTAAATTTAAAAACTCATACCCAGTCTCCATTTGAACTTCGGAACGGGAAATTGCGCCGCAACATTGCAAAGTTACACGGAAAAAACATCCGGTGGTTTGAGTGTATAATTATCACTTCGATTCTAAACTATACTACTTGACTGAGTTCTCCTTTAAAATATATGTGTACTTTTTTTATAGCATGCGGATCAATACAATTCAACCAGCTTACTAGTCCTGGATATCCATTCAACAATTACCCAAATAACTTGAACTGCACTAATTGGATCCACATTCCACATGGCTATGCGATGAGAATTAACTTTGTGTTTTTTCGAGTGGCCTGTAGGTAAGTAACTCCATGCACTGTAACAGCGATGCAATTTGTAAACATGGTGAGGTCCCGGGGGTGAGGTCAGCACGTAGCGGTCCGGGGGCGATGGGTGGGGGAGAGGAGGATCCCATATAAAGTGACTGGTGTGATCGTCAGAAATTTTGAAAGGAACACCTAATCGTTTTGTGGGTGTGGCTCGAATTCATTTGCATAAGTGGTACCAATTCTAAGACACAACAAGTTCATGTCATTTTGTTGTTGTTCGGGTTTAAGCTTAATACCATCGGCATGAAACTGAGATATCTAAGCGGGTATTCCTTATTCATATTACTTATTAGTAAAAATCTACCAGTATCCTAATGCAAATGAGACAATATGATTGGCTGAGCTACTCGTATATTATCAACCATTAAAATATAGACTGAAAATTTCGCGCGCTCTGATTGGTTAAAAACCATGTTTTATCAGAGTATAAATCATAGAAAAGCGTGTTTTATCGTTTCGCGCGCGTAAATCTATATTTTAAAGCACATAAAGAAGCCAAAACCATGTATTATACTGTTATAAAACACGACGGGAATTTGAGAACACTCGAGAAATATAGAAAACACTCGCCTGCGGCTCGTGTTTTCTAAATTTCTCTCGTGTTCTCAAATTCCCGTCGTGTTTTATGACAGTATAATACATGGTTTTGGCTTCTTTATTTGTTAATTATAATCCATCAAATTTTTTTCTCGCGCGCGATTGGTCTAAACACGTCACGTGACGCAGCCAAAACTGGGGAATATCCGGGTGAGGGTGATATTCCCCAAGTGATATTCCCCAGTTTTGAAAATTTGCGTTGCACGTTCGCAGGTTCAGTTTTCGTCTCAAATAAATTGCTAAATTAAATAGAACTGATTGTTTTGAACAGACTAGAAATATTTTTGAACGCCAACATAATTATTTTGATGTTTAACAGCTTGGCCGACCGAGATCTTCCACGGCACGGCAGAGCGGCCTTGTGAAAAAATATTTGAAGGATAATAACTACAATAGCCTCCATTTGGCTTCAAAAATATGCTCGGATATTTGTCCTTGGACATTATCTGTTCCTCGAAGCTCACAGTTTTCCTCGAGCTTCGCTCTCGGAAAACTGTTCGCTTCTCGGAACAGATAATGTCCGCGGACAAATATCCGAGCATATTTCCTCCCCAAATGGAGGCTATTGTTTATTTATAAGGAACTTAAGGAACTTAACGTTCTGTATAAACCTACCAAATTATACAGTGTGTAGTTTTATTTTATTATATATATATATTTTTTTTTTCTCTATACATCTGTATAATTAAATTGAATAAATAAATAAATAAAAATAAATAAATTAGTGTACAGTGGCTGGAGGTCGTCCACAAAATCGCGGTTTCTTCTCGTTTCTCTGAAGTTTCGGAGGAGGATTTAGAGTTATTATTAGACAATTGTTATGATTTTTACTAAAACAATTAGATTATTCGCTCTCGATTTCTATGATGCGATAGTTGATGAGGCCGCAGGCCGAATCAACTATCACATCATAGAAATTGAGAGCGAACAATCTATTTGTAACTAGACAGCCTAATGAGATGCTGACGCTCAAATCGTCGGTAGCCGGCTGAAACCTAACTTCGCTCTCACGAAGAGCACAAAAGTAACGCTCGAAATGTTTCGTTGTGTTTGATTTAAAACACCGCTAGTTCTTTAGAATCTATGAACTTACATAATATATTTTTTTATACCAACATAGATTTGGATATGACTATTTGAAGATTACCAACGAGAGGAGCCAGTCATTTGGGACTTTCTGCGGAATGAACAGACCGTCGGATGTAATTGTTACCGGACACTATGTCAGATTTATCTTCCATACAGATAGCTTTGAAACCGATCTCGGATTCAAGCTGACACTGTACCTTGTAGGTAAATATCAATTATTATAATCAAACATTATTCAAAAGAAAAAAAAACATTACTGTACAAAGTGTCATGTCGACGACAAGAAAATCAAACGACAGATGCGAATCATTAAAGGGGCTATGTGTCACGCTGGTTTCAAACCATAGAAAAACGTAAAACAAATACTAGGAAGCCGCAATGAAGTGCGGATGGTCAAAATTGGACAAGATTGAAACAAGTGGTGAATCATGCTTAAAAATCATCTGTGTTTGTTATGTAAGTGAGATTCCATCTTTGAATTAATATTTCATTCATATATTTGAGTTTAGAGCTCGTAAAAAATAATACTGGGAAGAATAGCAAAAAATAGCGTGACATAGCCCCTTTAAGGGTGCGGTTTCACTACAGACTTAAAGCTAGAACACTAGGTTTGATATTGGGAATTGAAAGCATCTGTAATATAGCTTTTACGCCGGTTTTAAACCCTTTGCCATCGATCCCAAATGTATAAAAATAATTGATATGGAGGATAGATAGATAGATAGATACCTTTATTTAACCAGGGTTTCTCTTTCAGTATTTACAAAGTAAAAAAACTGATATCACTAGAGGCCCTTAACAATAATAATAAAAATATACAAGAAAATTAGATAAGTTAGGATAAGAAAATACTTAAAAGAGCTACATTATAATAAAGGTCTCAATTAGGAGGATTAGGATTAGGATTTAGGAGGAGGTCTCATATGATTCACCATTTTTCTTCTTGTCATTTCAGGAAACATTTCAGGAAATGCCAGCACACCGACACCATACACGACTTATCCACCATACAACCGTAAGTACACGCGAGGATTGCCTGAAATAGAACATGAGTGCTCAGTACTGAGCCAAAAATCTCCGTAAATTGTGGTTGGGAATCTAATATCAAAAACGTATGCAATACTAATTGCAGGGGCGTTGTTCCACTTTCCTATTGGAGCGGGACACTGGGAATGACGTTTCTCCAACTTTTCCAATTCTTTTTTTTTCTTCTTCTGACAACTACTTGAATCTTGTTTCCCTTGAGTGTCACCTGGAATTTCGCAGGAAAGTAACTGAAATATGAAGCTTTTCTTGAAAAGCTGTAACCGGCAGATTTTACGACAACCTTCCGTACTATTGGGTAAACAAAATAAAATATCACGAAAAGCACTTTTCGAGAAAAACTAGACTATATACATTTCCCTTTCTACAATTTCATTTCACATGTTAATATACTGCGTCTGGTTTTCACAGCTACAAGTAAACCTTTTTGGAATTACATATTTTTGTGTAAAAATTAATGTATGAGTTTCTTGTTATTTGGATTATTTCTTCGGCAGTTTTATAGCGACTTTGATGAGCTAACGGAATACGTGCGCGCGTGAAAAACAGATCGTTTTCAAGCTTTCTTTTAATAATGAAACGAAGTAGGAAAACTTAAAAACGTTAATTGTTTGCCTTGGTCGGTCCGTATCGAGAAACACTGTGCCCTCTGTCTTGAGTACCGCCTGAAGCCTTAAGAGTAGTCGTACTTATAGACTGCAAAACAGTCCGTATTTTAGCGCAAGAGTCGGGCTGAACGTGGCCCGAAAAGGATCTGGAACGAGCGTGAAAATTACGAGTGGGATTGGGGAGAGATGCTGAAAATGAGGCTCGCGCGTGGATTATCGGCGCTTCGCGCCTCTCAATTCACGTGTCGCGCACAATATCTCGAGAAAAAGAGAGACTGTTTTGCAGTCTATCGTACCCAGTACCTCTGGTAACACAAACTCTAAATTGATATTCAATCACACTTTAAATTAATTCATAAAACACTCGAACTTGTAAAAGTTATAAAAATATCCTCCAACATTACCCTCACCGTCCTACCCGGCTATCCTAGCGCGATGTGCGCAAACTAAACATTTTCAGCATTAGGTACAATTTCATGGAAAAAGGTCACACTATTTGCTTTCTTACCGTTATTAAGTAAATGGAGAAATACACAGTGGAATTAAAGAACTTGCAATTCTTAAAAAATTAGCGTGTTGATTTGATTTTAACAAACAAAATTTAGTTTTAGTTGAGTTTGTTGTTCGTACTGATGTTGAACGTTGTCTGGAAATAGGTTTCCTACTCTATTTTAAGCTTGCGGCTTTTGTGGGGGCGTGAGCCCTCCACTAAGTCATCGTGCAGGGACGGTGCGGGTGATCTTGATTGCCGACAGTCACGTGACTTGAGGCAATTGTAAGAGAACCAAAATCAAAATTTTGCCTCTACTACACAGCCGAACAAACACACAAGGCTAAGAGGCGTGGGGCGTTGGTCAGCCAGGCCCACGATACATTTTATTAATTGACAAAGCACTATAATATTACAGTAAGTTCACCAAGTTTGGTTATGTTACATTACATAGTAACCAGGCTGTGAGCTGTCAAAGGTCGCCCAAATTCCATACAAACGTCTCTAATTCAGAGATGGCGTCCCCCAAATCCATACAGTCTCTAATTATTCTGATTTTTGAAAGCCTTCTACATGGTTGCAATCTAACGAAACAACCTCAAACTTGGTAAACTGACTAATTTTAATGTGATCTTTCTTGTGATGGGCTCCAATTTTTAATTGAATTTAAATTTAAAAAACTCATACCCAGTCTCCATTTGAACTTCGGAACGGGAAATTGCGCCGCAACATTGCAAAGTTACACGGAAAAAACATCCGGTGGTTTGAGTGTATAATTATCACTTCGATTCTAAACTATACTACTTGACTGAGTTCTCCTTTAAAATATATGTGTACTTTTTTATAGCATGCGGATCAATACAATTCAACCAGCTTACTAGTCCTGGATATCCATTCAACAATTACCCAAATAACTTGAACTGCACTAATTGGATCCACATTCCACATGGCTATGCGATGAGAATTAACTTTGTGTTTTTTCGAGTGGCCTGTAGGTAAGTAACTCCATGCACTGTAACAGCGATGCAATTTGTAAACATGGTGAGGTCCCGGGAGTGAGGTCAGCACGTAGCGGTCCGGGGGCGATGGGTGGGGGAGAGGAGGATCCAATATAAAGTGACTGGTGTGATCGTCAGAAATTTTGAAAGGAACACCTAATCGTTTTGTGGGTGTGGCTCGAATTCATTTGCATAAGTGGTACCAATTCTAAGACACAACTAGTTCATGTCATTTTGTTGTTGTTCGGGTTTAAGCTTAATACCATCGGCATGAAAGATATCTAAGCGGATATTCCTTATTCATATTACTTATTAGTAAAAATCTACCAGTATCCTAATGCAAATGAGACAATATGATTGGCTGAGCTACTCGTATATTATCAGCCATTATAAGGAACTTAAGGAACTTAACGTTCTGTATAAACCTACCAAATTATACAGTGTGTAGTTTTATCTTGTTATATATATATTTTTTCTCTATACATCTGTATAATTAAATTGAGTAAATAAATAAATAAAAATAAATAAATTAGTGTACAGTGGCTGGAGGTCGTCCATAAAATTTCGGTTACTTCTCATTTCTCTGAAGTTTCGGAGGAGGATTTAGAGTTATTATTAGACAATTGTTATGATTTTTACTAAAACAATTAGATTATTAATTCGCTCTCGATTTCTATGATGCGATAGTTGATGAGGCCGCAGGCCGAATCAACTATCACATCATAGAAATTGAGAGCGAACAATCTATTTGTAACTAGACCGCCTAATGAGATGCTGACGCTCAAATCGTCACGAAGAGCACAAAAGTAACGCTCGAAATGTTTCGTTGTGTTTGATTTAAAACACCGTTAGTTCTTTAGAATCTATGAACTTACATAAGATTTTTTTTTTATACCAACATAGTTTTGGGTATGACTATTTGAAGATTACCAACGAGAGGAGCCAGTCATTTGGGACTTTCTGCGGAATGAACAGGCCGTCGGATGTAATTGTTACCGGACACTATGTCAGATTTATCTTCCATACAGATAGCTTTGAAACCAACTCCGGGTTCAATCTGACACTGTACCCTGTAGGTAAATGTAAATTATTATAATCAAAAATTATTCAAAAAGATAGAACCACCTCTGTGCAGCATAATAAACAGTACCACATGAAAGTACTGCTCGATAGCTTTCATTTGAATGGTCACACACTAGGGTTTCATTCACAGACTCAAAAGGTAGCACCACCTTGTACAGCATAAGAAACAGTACCACGTGAAAGTACTGCTCAATAGCTTTCATTTGAATGGTCACACACTGAGGTTTCATCCACAGACTTCAAACGTAGAACACTAGGCCTGGGAATGCATCTGTAATAAAATAATTAATACGGAGGAGGTCTCATATGATTCACCATTTTTCTTCTAGTCATTTCAGGAAATGCCAGCACACCGGCGCCGTACACGACTTATCCACCATACAACAGTAAGTACACGCGAGGATTGCCTGCAATAGAACATGATTGCTCAGCACTGAGCCAAAAATCTCCGTAAATTGTGGTTGGGAATCTAATATCAAAAACTTATGCAATACTAATTGCAGGGGCGTTGTTCCACTTTCCTATTAATTGGAGCGGGACACAGGGAATGACGTTTCTCCAACTTTTCCAATTCTTTTTTTTTTCTTTTTCTGACAACTACTTGAATCTTGTTTTTCTTGAGTGTCAACCGGAATTTCGCAGGAAAGTAACTGAATATATAAAGCTTTTCTTTAAAAAGCTGTAACCGGCAGATTTGACGACAACCTTCCGTACTATTGGGTAAACAAAATAAAATATCACGAAAAGCACTTTTCGAGAAAAACTAGACTATATACATTTCCCTTTCTACAATTTCATTTCACATGTTAATATATTGCGTCTGGTTTTCACAGCTACAAGTAAACCTTTTTGGAATTACATATTTTGGTGTAAAACATAATTGTCCGAGTTTCTTGTTATTTGGATTATTTCTTCGGCAGTTTTATAACGACTTTGATAAGCTAACGGAATACATGTGCGCGCGTGAAAACAGATCGTTTTCAAGCTTTCTTTTAATACTGAAACGAAGTAGGAAAACTTAAAAACCTTAATTGTTGGCCTTGGTCGGTCCGTATCGAGAAACACTGTGCCCTCTGTCTTGAGTACTGCCTGAAGCCTTAGGAGCAGTCGTACTCATAGACTGCAAAACAGTCCGTATAGCGCAAGAGTCGGGCTGAACGTGGCCCGAAAAGGATCTGGAACGAGCGTGAAAATTACGAGTGGGATTGGGGAGAGACGCTGAAAATGAGGCTCGCGCGTGGATTATCGGCGCTTCGCGCCTCTCAATTCACGCGTCGCGCACAATATCTCGAGAAAAAGAGAGATTGTTTTGCAGTCTATCGTACTCAGTACCTCTGGCACAGTTTTTTCTCAATACGGACATATGTTTGAATTATTTTCAACCAATGCATTCGACAGGTACCGCGACTCCCAGCCAAGATCCACAGAGGTAATTCATTACACCACTGTTGTTTATGTTCTTTGATTGATATCAAATGGAGGGGCCGGGGGCTCGAAGGGGAAGAGGGGGACTTGTTCAGTTCCCTATTCAAACATACGAAAACACCTGGGGGAACTATATGACAATATGACAATAACGGGGATGCTCGTACCGCGTCGCACCTTTTGACAAGGATGACAAGGACATGCGAGTTTTGGTACCACTTAGAACTACTTAGGGTGTTCAACTTCAAATCAAATTTCACACTTGTAGTTATTCTGGTACATGGCATTCATCTAGTTTAGTTGTTTCAACCTGACTAAGTTGATCTCGGAAGCCAAATGAGCTTCAAAAGGAACCAAATTAAGTCTGTACGAGAAAACACAGTTGGGGGGGGGGGGGGGGGGGGGGGGACAAGTACCGGTTTTGGCAAATCTCCGTTGAAGGCAAGCAAGCACTCGAAGAGTTTACGAATCATGTTGCATAGCAACGTCGGGGACGAAAAACCGTGGGCTTAGTCCCGTCTCGGAGGCGCGATTTCGTCATGACTGGTACTTGTTCCCCCGACTGGAATTAAATGATATATACTTGCAAGAAGTGGTGAACAGGCAACCAAAGTCTTAAATAAACGGGTTTAATCGCCAAGAAACAAAACTACAAAATTAAAATCCTTCCAGGTGCTTTCTAGTCTCCTACGCAGCCGTTATTTGTGGAGAAGCGTTGCGTGACGACACAAATAACGGCTGCGTAGGAGACTAGGTGCTTTCCTCCTTCATTACATAGTTTTATTACATTTTACTTGCTAACTTGTGGCTTGTATTTTACTTTCAATTTCAGTAAACTCAGGAGCAACCTCAACACACTGCAAGGCATCATTGATGAGGTAACATTAGTGTCACACCATGAAAAAGGGGTCGGTCACGCTAGTGTCACACCATGTAAAAGGGGTCGGTCTCGCTAGTGTCACACCATGTAAAAGGGGTCGGTCACGCTAGTGTGATTTTTTCTCCATCTAAGGTCTTTTTTTATTATGAGTGCAAAATTGAAAATCATTTCTAAAGAAATCGCAGCTGTCATTAATGAATGAATGAATGAATAAATGAATGAATGAATGAATGAATGAATGAATGAATGGATGGATGGATAAATGAATGAATTAATGAATAAATATGTGTACTGTGATAATGAGAGATACATGTGGAGACGTAACTTTCACTGGCATAAACGAAGAATGTTTGTTTCTTAACAGATGAATAATATTGTGAACAACGAACTGAGCGGCAATGTGTCTGTCAGGGATTACAAAGGTACAGCTGCACCAACCTCGTTCCCAGGGTCTCTCTTCTCCTTGAGAAAGGGAGAGAGACCCTGGGAACGAGGTTGCACAAATAAAACCAAGCGTAGATAAGACCCGGGGAGGACTCCCATATAATAGTGACGATCGTCGGAAGAAAACCCAGGTACTAGAATCTCGTTTTGTGGGTGTGGCTAACTCTTTGAAGAAATTACATGTTTGTAGTGTAGTAAACAGCGTGGAGACGCAGTGGCAATCTCGTACCCAGAGTCAACGGTCTCCTCGGTCAGCGGTTCGTCGCCAGGTTAGACTCTGGGGGAATGGAATAAATATCGAATTTTTTGATTGGCTGTCTCGTGTAACAAACAATGGCCGTTACACCAGATTTCTGGTATTCAAAATTCCATTCGACGACCCGCTGACCGAGGAGACCGTTGACTCTGGGTACGAGATTGACGCAGTGGCCTAACGGTGTCCGGGTTTGAGCGCTGGCCGGGATAATTGTGTTGTGTTCTTGGGCAAGACACTTCACTCTCACAGTGCCTCTCTCCACCCAGAAGTATAAATGACAAAATGCTGGTGGGTAACCTGTGATGGACTAGCATCCCATTCAGGGGGAGTAGAAATACTTCTAGTTGGCTTCATGCTACTGAAACTGAGATAAGCTTCGGCAGTGTGGGCCAGTTTTTTTCTTTTTCGGGTGTGTGGGGGGGGGGGGGGGGGGAATTAGCGGATTATTTTTGAGAGGGGTGGGGAGACAGAATTTTACGGTATTTGTAATATTTTGTATTATTAGTGTTGGTTAACGCCTTGAAATTCTAACGAAACTTTACGTTCTGTTGCTTAACTGTCAGCTCGTGTCAAGAGAGCTCTCACTGATGTCCACGCGGCAGTGAAGAGTGGAGGACGACAGAAGCGTGACGTCATGAGGACAATGATGATTGATCAGTTGGAAAATAAAGCCGCTGACATGATGAAACAACTGGAAACCAAAGAAGGTTAGTGAGGCGCGGGCTCATGAATGCTGCTAACAAAAATCAAACACTTTTATTGACTATATTAAGGCGCTTCTTTGATTGAATGCATTTTATTTATAGCTCGATACAAGAAGCGTGCAATGATGAAGAAGAAGCTGGACATGCTGGCACCGAGAAAAGCTTAGATCGGTAAGTAGAACCACCAAAACAACAACAACAACAACAACAACAACAGCAATAACAACAACTGAACAACAGCAGCAGCAACAACAACAATAACATCAACAATTATTTGTGCTAATTAAGTAGTACTATAGTATAGTTGTATTTTGTGTGGCAAATTAATAAACTAAACTAAACTAAACTAACGACTCCGTCAAAACGGTTTCAATATCTCTTCAATATAAGTTCAACCACATACAGAAAGGAAAGTAACAGATAGACAGACAGACAGACAGACAGACAGACAGACGGACGGACGGACGGACGGACGGACGGACGGACGGACGGACGGACGGACAGACAGACAGACAGACAGACACATGGATGGACTGAAAATCGTAACTGACTCACCTGGTTCTCATACTCGCTACACGCTCGCCATATAAGGACGTGTAGACCATATCAGTTGAGAGCCTGGGGTATATTTGTTGGAATAGCTAACGAGAAAGTGGAGAACTAATTAATTTGTCGAGTGAGTGCTGAAAGTGTGTGTGTTAAAGGGTTTCACTCACTTTATCGACCTTTTAAAATATTAGTTGAAAAAATAAGTTGCAAGATTCCTGGGAATGAGAACTAGACTCCTACATCCCCTCCCTGCCACCATGTTTCATTCAGTGTCCGAAAGGTAGACTGTGAGCGCTCTTTCATAAATTAAATCGTCGAGCAAGGGCCGAGGTGAACAACATTCTGTCTTGCGAGAGAGAAACATAGTTTGTCTTGCGACGACAACCTTTCATGTTTTCTTTTTTGTCCACAGATCGGTTGCAGAGAAACTTGACCAGAAACAAACCAAAAAACACAAGCAAACAAGTAGAAGTTTAACACGAGGCACATAAAAAGGAGCTCATGCATGTTCCACCAAAAAAAGCTCGTAAAGGGGGATTTAAGAGGATTTAAGGGGATCCTGGTTAAAACCACAGTTCATCATGTTAAATGAGAGGGAAACTAAATAAAAGAATGCAAAGCATATCACTGTTCTCTTGTCATTTTATTTTATCGTGTAAATATAGTTACGCGTGACTTTGGGATAAATACGGGGCTTCCTTGCATTCCTTAGACTGCAAAACAGTCGTTATTTTTCGGCTCAATAAGGCGCTTCGCGCCGTAAGCGTGATCCTCGCGCGCCCGCAGGGCGGAAGACCGCGCGCGTATGAATCGTAACGCGAAAAATACGACTGTTTTGCAGTCTATGCATTCCTTGTACGTGAGACACGGGGAGGTATGCAGCAGTGCGATAATTTTATAATGGCGTTTGTTTTCCCTTCCTTTTTGTTTCGTGGCTTTTAGTAGGGAGCCAATTCCCAAAAAATGAATGCACTCAATACAGTGCGGCATACGATCATTGCGCTGAGTGATCACAACGCATTGAGGTTTCGTGTGTTGGATATTAGATTTGGTGGGGTGTATTAATTTTCATATTTTATTCCTTCCATCCCGATATATCTTTTCTTTTTAAGAATCAACTATAATACCCCCTCTATAGAGTTGTCTACGTTTAGGGTGGGATTATAGCCGTACCCTTTTGGGGTTGAAATTTGTGACTTGGTACCGCGCAGGGTATTTAAAAATCTAAAATGACCAGCGTTTACAGTGCGACGGCGCCTTACCGTAGCCACCCAACAAACTTTTTTACAAGTGTCCTCTCGTAATATTATAACTTTTATTGATAAATACGATGTGACAAGTTTCCATTTGATCGTGTTTAACTTTGCAAGGAGGCATGTCCGTCAAACAAATTATAATATTACGAGAGGACACTTGTAAAAAAGTTTGTTGGGTGGCTACGGTAAGGCGCGTCGCACTGTAAGTTATCCCTGCACCTTTTTAAAGAAAGTAGGAGAAAAAAAGATATAACAGGAAAGAACTTGTTAGAATTGTTACCTCCAAAAAGGTGAAAATGAATTCGAGCCACGCCCATCAAACGAGATTCTGGTACCTTTTAGGGGTTCCTTTTAAAATTTCTGACGATAACTCACGTCACTCTTACATGGAAGTACCCCCCTCCTCCCCTTTCCAGGAAGGCTTAAATCAGGGCGGCTGATAACGATCTTCCCTTACATCTTTCAACGAAATAAATTTAATTAGAAACACTGAGCTTATTAATTCGAACATCAAAATATCACGGAAGATCAATGGGCACAACCATTTTTGAGCATTGCTTTTTGGGGGATAAATACCGAGTTTGCAAATTCTAAGTGCTCTGTTTTGTTTATTTTCCAATCGGTTTCCAAACCCTCTTTACGAATCCTTTCTTTTTCCCAAGAATTGCCGAGATTGTTATCGATCAAATGGCTTTTTGTCGTTTGTTTACTTTTGTTGTGATTACTATTGTTCACTGAAGTGCATTTTGACACCCCGCCCGCCCACAATTACTTGTAAGCGCGTAAACATAATTGAGTTTGGAGTAGGTTTGGAGTTCTCCGATTGTAGTAAGATGTTGTCTGTGGTTTATATTTTCTTTCTTTGCGTGGAAATTGCAACTATTACCGTAGTAGCTTCCCGAGCCATGGCTCAAAGCCAGAGTCGCTTCATTCCTACATGGAACAAATGTACAACACTCGAGCGCGCGGTAATGGTAATGGCAGTTTTACCATCTCTTTGCGAAACCAGAAGATTCTTGCGACCTCAATTCGTGGTTTTGAGCCGGAGAAAAATGGTAAGTACTCTATAAGACGTGTTTTTCTTTCCTTTGTGCAAATGCCTTTACCTCAGCAACTGAAACGACTAAACTTAACCGTCGTTGGCCTGGACGTGTTATCAAATACTGAGCATTAACTTCGGTTTTTCGTGGAGGAATGGCTATGTATTTCCTTAAATTTCACGGCAGAGTTAAGTTGAAGTCAATTCCCGTCAGTTTTCTGCCATGTTTATATACAGCCCTAAGTTTACCTGCCCTTGAATTGTGGAGCCGGTTTCATTATATGGCGTGTGTGTACTTTATAGTTCGTGCGGGCAATGTAATTTTGTATAAAATTTAGTTGCTATATATTGTTCGTTATATTCTCCAGTATAATTTGATGGTATGGTATTCCATAGTTGTGGTCTTTCGTTTGCCCAGCTGGAGTAGATGTTTTGTTACATCGTGCAATTGTACGGGAACGTGCACGGGAGTTTCTGATGATGTGTTTATACACGAAGGAGTGGTCTTATTAAATTACGCTCGCTCATACGCAAACGCCAATAATATGCTTCACTAACGGCTCATTTCTTGCGCGCAATTTCACGGAGTCATTTCAATTCAGCGTGTTGATAATACATAGCTAGTACTATGGACTAAACTACTTTAAAGTCGTTCTTGTAACGTTCAGAGATACGCGGTGGCCTAGGTTAGTGCGTTGTACTTTGGATCGAGCGATCCGGGTTGGGTCACCATGTTGTGTTCTTGGGCAAGACACTTTACTCTCACAGTGCCTCTCTCCACCCAGGAGTATAAAATGGGTAGCGGGGAATTTTAAGGGCACCTTGATAAAAATGCTGGGGGCTACCTGCGATGGTCTAGCATCCCATCCAAGGAGTATTGCGCTACAGAAACCGGAGTTAAGCGCCAGCCTGATAAGCCCCCTAAGCCATTGTCTTGTAGACCGAATTTAACCCTTTTAAAACTTTACATTTTCTTAGAGACTTTGTGGAAAGGTTCCTCCATCAAAATGCAGTTTCGCTTGGGAAACGCTTTCAAAGATGACATTGTGGTGGAAGCAGAATTGGTTGTGACGTCTAAACATGGAAGTTTGAGCATGAGCCGTAAATTCAATGTCAGTGTTTACATAGACCAGCCTGTTTTGGCGCCAAATAGCACGAGGCCTTTGGATTCCCACGCTTTCCCGCGCAGGGGAAACGTAGAGATTGGTCTCAACGTAACACGTGCTGTGAAGGTTTGGAGTCTTTCTTCAGCGAAGACCTACACAATACAGGTGAATTCCAGATTAATTTTTTTTCGGTTACCAGTGTTAACATAGAAATTATCATTATACATTAAATTCTCAAGTTCTCTGTTGGGAGTGTTTTTTTAACCTTTACGACAGTCAACCAATGGTGTTTACAATTTTGATATTGTGGGAGAAATTTGATATTGATGATCACTCATTCAGGGTTCCAGATAAGTTTTAAGGCAAGGTATCAATGTCGAATTGCAACAGGTCAATAGATATGGGTCTCTCTAAATCTTCAGACGTTTTCATTAGTGTTTTGGGTCAGGTAACCGACGTTGTTGGGTTTATGACCTGAGACTCCCTCTTTTATCTGGAACACTGCTCTTGGGGTTTCAAGGCTTCATCTCTGTCCGGCCTCTGTTTGTAATATCCTGACTTCTGTATCAATGCTGGAGGTAGATCAAGAATAACCGATCATTTCATTACTTTCTTCCTTTCTTCTTTCCCTCCCTCCCTCCATGGTCCTCCATCTATTTATTTATATTAAAAATATTATTTATTCATTCCTGTCCTGTAGTTAAAGGTAGAAGATTTGGCTAAACACAATGGCACCAAAGCATCAGTTTTAAACGTCTGGAGATGCTTCAAGCATGGTCATATTCACGGACCTTTCCTGGTATTGTACACCCAATCCAAACACCCACATAACAAAGATGACATATGGAAGATGGTGACACTCAACTGGATTGCACTATCTTCCAAACCAGACAATACTACACCAGGCTATACTACTATGGGAAAGATCACTCAGACTGACGAACGTGCTGGAAAGAGTGATGGCCGAGCTCCAAGGCATCCATCCCTAACTTGTTACCAAGTACCATTCGCAGTCAAAATGCGAGACTTTTACAGTAACATTATTATGCCACAGAACGGGTATATAAACTACTGCGATGGCTATTGCTATTTTCCAATCCAGAATCACCTGACACCGACCACACATGCTGTTATTTGGGCACTATGGTGGAAGAGATATGATCCCACTACATACACACCCAAGAGACCATTGTGCGCTCCAACTAAGCTAGGTGCTCAAACAGTGATCCTGTCAGATCCTGAAACTGGCCAACCAGTCCAGAAAGAGTGGCAGGATTTCTCAGCCAAAGAGTGTGGCTGTCGGTAGCGATCTGATCCAAAGCTGGGTGTCTCCACCCCCGGCACGGCCAGGCATTGTGTTATGCGGTGTAAACTTAACTTGTAACAAGGTCATCCCAAAATTGTGGAGAAGTGAGGTGGGAAGAGGGGGGGGGTCATTTCCTGAATATAGTCCAAAATTTACCCCTGTTATAAATTAAGTATATTCAGGGATGTTTGTGTTGAATGAACTCCACCGTGATTCTTGCTGTTCTAGTGTAAATTTGCCTATTGCCATTGAGTTAATTAAGTCAGTTTTAAATTCTTGAGGAACACAGTAGTTGTTCTTTAGGAAATACTATTAAACACATTTCAAATAGTTCCTATGTTCTGTAAATCTAAAACCAAGTTTTTCTTTAGTTAAAATGCGACGATCGTGAATAAGAAGTGCATTGAAAGCTGTTGGGTTGTCTGTTTGTTCACTGTGATACAACGCTTTTCTAATGACCGTAAAACCAAAACTAAAACGAATCACAGAGCCAATAGAAATCGAATAGTGATAAGTAGTACTATAAAAGCCAATCAGAACTTGCAGCAGAAACACTGGTAACCCGTGAAAAGCGCGGGAAACATCGCGCGAGTCAAATTTGGCTTTGAACTTGATCTGATTGGTCTAAAAAACGGCATCTGCACTTTGATTGGTGAGAATAAGAATCAGTTATAGAGCACAGAAAGCGCATGCACAGTAAACAAACAAGCTTCGGTGAGTGGACAGTCATTGGATAAACGAGATAATAAAACAAAGCTGGATTACAGTAACGTTACTGCGCCTTTCAATAACATGCGAACTCTGTTTAATCAACGGCTACGTTTTTTGCTGCCGTCAAATATTTTAGCGGACGTCTCAGGAAACAGAACTTCACTGACTTCAATGGTTCATTTTGTTTGTGCCTTTTTTTCAGGGTCCGTTGGTTGTCGTTGTAATTATGATTGACAGCATTGAAAAATGTAATTGTTTGTTGGGTTTTGACTCAGTCCAGAGTGCGTGTTATTGAAAGGCGCAGCAAGTTTGTTAATAGTTATAGCGGCCTACAACACAAAATTGTAAACGTGTCAGCTACTGCAGTGATATTTACAGCTCGTTCTTGTTTAGCAGTATTTGCTGATGGTAAATTATAATGTTAAGTATAAACACTATTTGTCCTGTATAGTAGACTACTGAAATGTAAAAAGTGCTATAATAAAATTGCGTTAGGTTTTATGACAAAAATCTCATAATCTGTTTCCTGGTGAAGGGGAGTGAATTAATAAAGCCTGGTTCACACTGACATTCGACGCAAGCATAAGCGCAGGCAGCAGATGCAATTAAAGATGTTAATCATTAGTGTCTTTTGTTAGAACAAATGCTGCTAATGATCAACACGTTACTCAGTGCGTCTGCGTATGTTGTTTGCGCTTATGCTTACGTCGTATGTGTGAACCAGGCTTAAGGGGGAGTTGATGTTTCGAGCTCAGAGCTGAAATAGTTAAACACCGGTTGCACGGCCAACAATAGAAAATGCCGCCCAATGCCGAGGACTTCTTGTATCCTCGTTTGATTGAAGGATCTTCATGGCCTTCTGTAACGCTACCGCAGCATCACGGGAAGCCTTGTATTCGCGGTAAAATGACGTCATGAGCTCAGAAGCGGATTTATCGTCAATCTTCCACAGTGTGACAATCACGCAAGCTGCGCCAGCTGCCATAAATGCGCGCGACAGACCTACAAACAGAAGCAGATATAATTGGTTGTAAGTAATTATAAAAACAATGCCTACAACGCGTGAGGGAAATGCGGTGCCATAATGGTTAGTGCGTTGGACTCCCAGAGGGCCCGGTTGTTTAAAGCACGATTAAGCTAATCCTGGATTAGCGTGAATTTTGATTTCAGTTTTGTAACTTTTCAGTGAGATTTTCTGTTTATATTTTTTGCTCTTTAGTTTTGACTTTGACTAATGTCAAACTCCACAAAATATTATCATGGAAAACCATATTTATATAGGAGAAATTGAAACCTCGATTATTTGTTAATCCTGGATTAGCGTTAATCTGCTTTCGAACAACTGGGCCCAGCTGCAGATCGAGCGGTCTGGGTTCGAGCCCTGGTCGGGTCACTGTGTTGTGTTCTTGGGCAAGACACTTATAACTCGCACAGTCCGGCGAACTGTTGGGACAACCTAACAAAATGCCGGGGAGTAACCTGGCGTTAAACTAGCATCCCATCTAGGGGAGTAACAATACTCTTAGTCGGCTTCATGCTACACAAACCAGGATAAGCTCCTGCATTGTGGGCCAGTTTGGCCCTGGACGACTTTACCTTTATATCTTACCTACATTGAGTAGTCTGCGTTTCTGTCCACTCACAGCTGTTTAGAAATGGCCGATTCCACTACGTTTTAGCTCACGGCTGTGTTACAGCGAGTTTCACCTTAAAAGGAGCTACGTCACGGATGGCGCATCTTGAAAAAATTGGCCATTTTTTTCAAGTTTGCCGTTCACAATCCGTCTTAATCTTCTCCATCCTCAACCATCCTTGTTCCTATTTGGTTTATTATTACCTCTTTGGTATTTTTCTACCTTATTAAACTATTTAACTAGGCTTTCTTCAATTTGAAGGTGATTTTGCACTTAAAATAATTACACGTTGATAAAAAAAACTCACCCAATACTCCATCTCCCGTCACTTTACCAAGTCCCGTATCACAACAGCTTAGCACCACAAGTTCAGCATTCAGTTCCATGCCCCTCACTTCCTCGGCCGTAAGGGTACCATTACACTCGAGCCCAGACTTCGCCAGAAAGATGAGTCCCTTCATGCTAAAATCACCGTGAGAGTCTGTGTCGTCAATGATAGCGTGGGTAGCAAAGTGTAGAATGTTGTGCTTTGGCATGGCTCTTATCACATCACTCTTCTTGGCTCTTTCTCCTATAAGCACTTCTGAATCAGGCGAGTTGATAATCTCGTTGATCATGCGCACTTCGTGCTCGGCGGAGGGAAGTTGAGGAAGCTCTTCGTAAGGCATTATGGGATTTCCGACCGCGAGAAGACTCAGTTCCAGAGTAGGCGTGGTGTGTTCAGCACTTTCGCGAGAGGCGCAGGCAAGTTCGAGAAAGTGGATCGCCGGACTGGTCGAGATCACAAAGTCTTGCATGATGTAATGATCTCTCGCGTCGCCTTGCAGAGCAGCAAAGGGAACTTTGAGCAAGAAGCCCTGAGGAATAAAAGTAACGCGTGGATTTTCATCCTTGGTGGGCAGGAATTTTACAATGGGCTTAATGAGTACTTCGTGAAGTTGGCTTAACATCGGTCTCCACGGGTCCAACTCAGGATCACTCTGACGTTCATCATGTTGTTCCTTTGAATGTGTACCAAAGAGTTCAGTCACGACATGAGTTATAGGACCTGGAGGGGTGCCCTCGGAAACGTCACAACTTGCTGTCAAAGGATCTTCATCTACTTCAGAATGCTTTGCGCTTAGTAGTGGAGTACTAGAGGCCACACTGTTTCCTGTTTCAAGCTTTGCATGTGTGCTCGAGGGCTCAGTCATGGCATCAGTTATAGGACCTGGAGGGGTGCTCTGAGAAACGTGACAACTTGTTGTCAAAGGATCTTCATCTACTTCAGAATGCTTTGCACTTTGTAGTGGAGTACTAGAGGCCGCACTGTCTGCTATTTTAAGCTTTGAATGTGTGCCAGAGGGGGGCTCAGCCATGGCATCAGTTATAGGACCTGGAGGGGTGCCCTCAGAAACGTCACTTGAACTTGCAGTCACAAGATTTTTCTCGACTTCAGAATGTTTCGCACTTTGTAGTGGAGTATTGGAGGCCACGCTGTTTGCTGTTTCAATTTTTGAATGTGTGTCCAAGGGATCTGTCATGGCATCATTTAAAGAACCCGGAGAGATGTTGTCAGAAACGTCCCAACCTGTTGTCACAGGATTTTTCTCTGTCTCAGAATCTTTCGCACTTTGTAGTGGAGTACTGGAGGCCACAATGTTTTCTGGTTCATGTTTTGAATGCGCACCCGAGGGCTCGGTCGTGGAATCATTTAAACTATCTGGCGAGTTACTCTCATAAACGTCACAGCCTACAGTCACAAAATCTTTCTCTACTTCAGAATGCTTTGCGCTTTGTAGTGAAGTACTAGAGGCCACACTGTTTGCTGTTTCAGGCTTTGAATGTGTACTTGAGGGCTCAGCCATTGCATCATTTAAAGGACCAGGAAGGGTTGTCTCATCAGTTGTCGTCTCAGGTGATTCATCTTTCTGTACTTCAGTGTGATTGACACATTGCAGTGGAGTAATGTCAGCCTCACTGTGTGCTAGTTGTAGTATGTGCAGATCTTTGTCTACTTCAGTATGAATTTGACTTTGTAGTGCTGTACTAGACGCTTCGTGAATTAAGGCTTCCTCGGGTTCACGATTTAAGCTTTTGCCACTTTCGACGTCTCCGTGAGATTCTCTTTCTGGAGCAACTTCGTCACACTGAAGCGTTATTCTATCTTGAGTCACTTTTTCCTTGGTTTTATACGGAAAATCCCAACTAAGATTGTTTTCATCGTCAGTGTTAGTTGGACACCCTGATGCAAACATGTGCTCGAGTCCTTTCAGCGAATTTAACACGTCCTCGCTTTGAAGCATTGCTACAGGTGCATTTCCCTCCTCTCCCTGGAAACGCTCAAGTGCTTTTCACATCTAAGAATCTTACTCAGGTCCTCTATTTGGGAGGGCTGACTCATGGACCGCCTAAGTGACACCACAAAATCATCGTTCAATTCAACCTTGGTCGTGATTCCGTGTTGGAGACGAGCTTTACTGAAATGAAGTCGCCCGCATGGATGTAACACCCATGCATAAACCCAAGTAAATAATGCCCCGGATTTGTCAAATTCTTTCACCACGGAGTAAAAAACCAACGTTGTGGAAAGTTTACGGCTGACTTTCAGCAGATTGTTGAAGGATTCCTCTATAAATTCTTCATTAAGAGTGGTTGTTTCTGTTCCAGTGGAAATGCAGCCACATAACCGCTTCCGAACAATTTCGGCTAGTGCTCTGCCGCGGCTTGCATCTGCCAAAACCAACGCCTCTTTATACTTCATCTCAGCCACTAGCACAACTTGTAACAGTTGTACGCCTCAGCTTGGTTCTTCTCAAAATTCGACAGTTTCGATTTGTCTTCTTCACCGATCTGCGAGCGGATCCTTTCCAGTGTTTGAAAAGCACCGAGAATCGACATCTCTGCTTCAAGTAGCTTTTCCATCGAGGAAATAATCCATGGACAATTGATGCTGCATGATCGCTAACCCACCGATATCCATCCGTCTTTCGGCATTGTCTTTGTACTTCACATGACAAGAAATCGCATTATCGAATCTTTCTATCGATCTATACACTGTGCCTAGATTCCCCCACGCCATCCCTTCACCCGCAACATTGCCCGCCCTTTGAGCGCCATCCAGGGCGATTTGAAACATCTCTAGGGCTTCTTCGTTGTACCCCAGTGCCGTATAAAGCTTGCCAATTTTGTTGAACGCAATGCCCATCCGCGCAAAATCGCCCACTTCTTCAGCCAGCGAGTACTCAATGAACTGATACACTACGGAGTCGTCAAACTCATCAGGATTGTAAAATTTCAAGAAGCCGATATTGCCGCATGAGATCGCCAGGCCGTGAATGTCTCCTCTATTCAAGGCGAAGTCGTGATGAGCTGTGTGAAGTCTTTCTGCATCTTTGTACCTGAAATGAATAAGTGTAAAACTATGGTTAACTTAGGAAATTGTTTGACAAAACCTTAAGCCCGGGCCAAACGCGGATGAGAGTTGATAACTGAATTCAAACTCTCGCTCTCGTTTTGGCTTGAATCTTTCATACACTCTCATGCAGCGAGTCTTTTGGACTGTCAAGAAAAATTTGAGCAGGTTCAAATTCGATGAGAGCGCACGAGAGTCGACGAGTAGGTCTCGAGTTCCCGTTTAGTTTTCCGTTTGGTTAAAACTAATTAGTTGATTATTACAGAGACTTGGACAGAATATCGCAGACAGAATACACTGAGTCAAACTGAGAGGAAGTTCGAATGAGAGCGCAGATTGTAAGGAAGAGCTGAGAACGGGTGAAATTGAAAAGGAAATTTTTCGCACTTTTCTTCCCTTCCCATGCATCCTCGCGCGTTTGTCCCTCCTAATACAATTTAAAAAATCTCACGTAAATAGCCACACTTGCACGATGTCGTCATTTGACTACAGCTACCAGAATTCATTTCGTTTTTTCCTTTATTATTTAAATTTTTAAATCCCATTGGGGTCTAAATAAGAATGGCTTTAATTAGCATGAGAAAAAGAAAAAACTGAAGGATTCTGGTAGTTGTGGTCAAATGACGCCATCCGCAAATCTCCTATTACCTTCCTTCCGATCTGTAAACATTGCCCAGGTCTCCGCAACAACTCGACACAAGCCCAATATCCCTCACTTCCTTGGTCAGATCCAGGGCTTCCCGGAGATATTCCTTAGCTCTGCCCCAGTCCGCTGCAGACCTACATGCATTACCATAGTACTGTAAGTAAAGTGCCTTTGTGTGCGTTTTCATGGTGCTTTTGAAAACCATCAGCGGTTCAAAGTAGGTTTCTATAGCCTCTTTCAGTTCTCCGCGATCAAGCAGGCAGATGGCAAGGTGTATCTTAGCAAAGGTTTCTTTGTCAAAATCCTTCACAGATGCAGCGATTTCGCAGGCCTTGTGATACAACTGTTCGGCTTTGTCTAGTTCTTTTAGCAGACGATGTATCGACCCCAGATTCATACAAGCATCGAATAACAGCAGTGCTGTCGTAAAAGGATCTATTGAGAAACATAATGAGTAACAATGAAACAGGCCAGATAAAGAGACACTTAGTCAAAGTCCACAATAAAATTTACTTCCCTTTATGGTACTGTACTGACGGGGATCAGGGGCGGATCCAGGATTTTTTGATAGGGATTTTTCCCGAAAATGTGAAGTAGAGGGATAATTTTTGGAATTAGACGGCAGTACTGGGTTATTACTATAAAAGGCGTGGAGGGGGTGTTTGGAGGCCTCCCCCAGAAAGTTTTGAGATTTCAGGCTCTGAAAAGTGCATTTTGGTGGAACCTGGAGATGGTTTTGCTATGGATAATGGAGAAAGCAAAAAACTCCTCAGGTCTGATAGGGGATCCGGACCCCCCCGACCCGACCCCTGGATCCGCCACTGGGGATGTTCGTCTTATACCGGCTACCGCTTTTTGGAGTTAAATGTGTCTTGGTGTATTCAATGTCAATTGCCCATATTTGTAGCTAGTTATCACGGTACCTTTTAGAATATTTCATTTCATTTCATTTGGGTGGCCTAATGGTTAGCGCGTTGGACTTCGACCGAGCGGTATTGGTTTCAAGCCCTGGCCTCGCCCTGGCCAAGAACACAACACAATGAGCTCGGCCAAAAGCCACTAGCTATAGGCTTGTAGATAGACTGAAACCTTAAAGGAGCTGTGTCACGCTATTTTAAGTCATTTTTGCGAAAGTGCAAAATCACCTTCAAACTTAAAAAGCTTCAAAATAATAGTTTACTAAGGTAGAAAAACACCAAAGAGGTGATAATAAACCAAACCGGGAACAACGATGGTTGAGGATGGAGAAGATTAAGACGGATTGCGAACGGCGAACTTGAAAAAATTGGCGATTTTTTCAAGATGCGCCATCCGAGACGTAGCTCCTTTAAACCTGCATGTGCGAGTAGCTGGTCGATACAATCGTCTTGGTATCTCTTGTCCTCATTATAGACCCTATTCCAATATGGCTGCCAATTTAAACAGAAAACGTGACTGCACGCTTGAGCTCCAGTTACCCAGCAGTAACATACGAAAAACGTCACGTAACGAGCGTTTGCGTGACGATCCAAAACGCGGAAGTAGATCAAATTTCAGACAGGAGAGAGACTGGGAGAGTATACATGTACATGTACTGCGATCTCGTCCTTGATAAACAACAACAATACGAAGAAAATTAAACTTAAACGCACCCAAACCTCCTTCCTTTGCCAACTGTTGACTCGTACTATCTGAGTCGCACTCCGTGATGATTTCGTTAAATAATTTCTGAGCAGTCTCTAAAGCGACTTTCCAGGGTCCAGTCGCGATCTGAACTTGAAAGAGTTTGTTCATAATAGCGAATTTCTGTTGCTTGTTTGTGGCCTTGCTAAGCATATATTCCCAAATAATTGGTGCTGTTGGCAGGTTTCTGCTCGTGTACTCCTGTGCTTTCCTGAAGACACGTGGGAAAGGTAACTCTTCCGCTTTCAAATTCTCTAAAACATTTTCTTGAGGTGACGGCAGTTTCCTCGCAGTTCATCAAGGCCTTGTTTAGCAAGTTCTTGATGCTCTGGCGCTAAATATTCCATGGGAGAGCTCACTGTTCAAGTCCACCAGATACAATCACATAAAAACATTTTGCAAAAATTGTCGGAAAAATCAGTTTGCGTGATCTTTCATCAACACAACTCACCTGGAATTCTGGGATGTATAATTGCGAGGAGTCTGGAAACTGCTTTCAAATCCAACATGGCGAACCGCACGGTGTCTGATGCTAAAACGGGTAAAAGGAACGAATTCCTCAATATCTTGTTGAGAAAATCACTCGTGCACGTATTTATGAGAATAAATACTGGAAGGAGCAATGTTTTGCGCTTTCAGGTAGGTCACATTGCTTTATTTTGACACACAAATGGGTCTTTTCGTATCGAAGTTCGGACACTACAACATCAAATGTAGCTGAATGTAAGCTTAATCATTTGCATGCAGAAAGGGAAGTCATTAATTCGACGTGATGCCTCAGTTCTCATGTAAAAAGCACTACTTTTGTAAGCTCGAAACTGTGTAATGAGTTAAGTTCCACCTAACGTTGAAAAGTTGTGTGGGAAAATCGGTTTATTCATGCAAGGCTATACACTAGAGAACAACTGAATATCATCCTGGCTTTGTTACATGTAATATGTATAGGAAATCGTATGAACGCGAGTTGCAATTCGTGATTTATGGACACAAGTGATGTTTTGAAAGTTCTCAAAAGGCGAGTGCAATTTGAGAACTTTCAAAACATCACGAGTGACCATAATTCACGAATGCACGAGCAGTTCATACGATTTTTTATATATATAATATTCTCAACAAAATTTTGCTGCGGCCGTCGCGACCACTCTGCCACACAAAATGCTTCACTAGTTTCCAAAGTGCTGCCATGTTCAGTGCTGCTGAAATTAAAAAAAATCCAAGTTGTCCCTTATGCCACAATGCCGGACAACCAAACCCCTGACTTTGGTTGCCCTGATGACTGCTTGGTTGTCCTTAAAACTATTATCTTGACGCTATTGCCTAATATGAGTTTTGACCTTCAATTTTCCACAATTCTACTGAAGTGCATTAATTCAAATTAATAAATTCACAACTGTTTCACGACAATGTTAGTTTTAAAATTAAGATGCTAACTACTTGTTTTACTTTATTCAGTGTCAAGGTTCAACA
>MU826364.1:1098854-1128208 GCA_029204205.1 Desmophyllum pertusum
TTTATCACAATTTTCCGTATTGGCCACTCTATAACCTATTTATGCACTCGTCATTGACCAATCAGAAGCTGCATGATTTTCGTTTTTTGGAGTAATATTTAATAAAGAACAATTTGGTCAGTCAACCCATCGCAGACGGGAAGTTTCTAGGTGAGGTTTCGCGGTCATGCTTTTCCTGGGAAAATTTTAAAACCTAAGCCTCGGAAATGCGCTTTCCAGCAATTTGAGGATCAATTTGAAGTTTTTTAGTTTGCTTATGAGTTTGTCACAATTATTTTGCGCTAAACTATAAAAAAAATAAAAACAGAACAAGATTATCCCTAAAATTGAGGTGGATTTTTGTTTGTTTATAAATTTTTCTAAATTTGATATTCTCATCACGAACTTAGATATATATTTTACTCATTTTACTCATTTTTACTCATTTTACTCAATTTACTCATTTTTACTCATTTTACTCATTTTTACTGCATTTTACTCATTTTTACTCATTTTTACTCCATTTTACTCATTTTACTCGCTTGGCGAGCCTAGCGTTTAAACGTACTAACACTGAAGAAGGGTTATCCCCGAAACGTCTGACTGTCCTTTATCAGATCAGTTCTGAGCACTCCAAACTTACAATGTTTTATATATAGTTATAAGACATTATTATTGTACCGAACTTAGAAATTATAAGAGAAAGAGAAAAAGGACACACACATGGTGTAATGGCTACATCTGTGTGTCCTGTTGTGCAAGCAGAGAATAACCATGCATTTTATTACCTTTGTTTTATAAGGAGTCATTGTTTCGTTAGCTTTTCATTGTAGTGTATACCTGCCAACTCACACGCATTATGCGTGTGTCACACGCCTCCGGATCGAAAACATCGATCACACGCATACATGACAATTTCACACGCCTGACTCAACAATTCCGGACTACTTGTTTCATTAACCATTAACGTGAAAAAAATTGGATTCAATTTCCACCCAAAATAGTTCCAATGAACGGTGCTAAATGTCTCGTTTGAGATAAGCGTGATCTTGGCAAGATGGCGCCAAGATTTTTAGCTTCGCACCGCGACATTCGGCAGCCTTCGGAAATCATCAGAACATCTTCGGGAATCTTCGGCAATGTTTCGGAGGTTGTCGGAAAATCTTCGGCAATGTTCGGAAGTCGTTCGGAACATCTTCGGCAATGTTCGGAAGTCGTCGGAAATTTTTCGGAAATTCGGGTAATATGGTACGAAAATCACACGCAGTCGACTTAGGAAAAGTTGGGCAGGTATAGTAGGTATTGTTTTGGTCTTTTGGTTTCAGCTCTTGTGTACCAGTACACAAGGACAGAATCTGCTTGTTAAAGGCTGATTTTGACTAGCGACGCAAGCATAAGTGCAAGCAACATACACAGACGCAGTACGTGTTGATCATTAACGGCATTTGTCCTAACAAAAGGCACTAATGATCAACATGTTACTGTGTCTGTGTATTTTGCTTGCATTTATGCTTGTGTTGCTTAGTGACAACTAAGCTTAACTATTGGCCTGATGTACAGTAGAAATCCCGCTAGCTCGAAACCACCCCGCTATCTCGAATTCAAACCCATTCCCCTTGCCCTTGTTTTTCGGTCATTTACCTTCAGCTAACTCAAACCCCCGCTATTCTCAAACTATTTTTTGTTTCCTTCGGGAGTTCGAGTTAGCGGGGTTCTACTGTATATTCATTTGTATATTTTCAGAGGAATCTTATTGTAAGTTTACAAAATGTAGCATCAAAAGTTGTTGCATGGCAGAGTAAATGTTATTCTTGTTACAATATAGCGGAGCTGTTGGTGGACAAGGCAATGGAGCTAGATCATGTTGGCGGCACGTTTGGTGAACATTAAACCAACACTTTCTTATGTCCTGGTGTTTAAAAATGTTGCAAATTCAGCCAGAAAAGGAAATTTGTTGTGGAGTTTATCAAAAATGAAGATTACAAGTAAGATGTCAGTTAAATTTTTTTGGGGAGGAGGGGGGGGGGGGGGGGGAGTGGGGGAGGAAACAGGGGGTGGGAACCTGGAGTAAAGGGGACAGGAAGTCTATGGGAGGAGGGCCGAGAAGATGAGGGTAGGAAGTGAGATTCAGTACTTTCATTTTGTGCTGTTTGGTTTTGACAATCTTGCAAAATGAAATTCAAAGATTTTTCCCTCAGTTTTGAACTTAGCACTCTTGGGAGTGAAAGGGTTAAGTCTTCTGTTTTAGATGCTCAAGTTGCACCTTTATTTTCTACTGACAATGTAGGTATGTTACGAGCACTGGGAGCCATGTACATGAGGCTTGTAGGGACAGCAATGGATTGTTATAATTACCTAGAGCCCACTTTTACAATGATTACAGAAAAGATTCAGAAGGCCAAAATAAGATGGGAAGTAAGTTTCTAATCTAATTCATACATTTGAAGTTAATTTAAATGAATTTCAATATAGAAAAAATTGACTGTAATTTAAGGGGGTAAATGTGGTCATGACAGTGCTGTCCAGCTCTACAGTTTGACATTTCTGCCAGTTGGGCTACTGGGCATTAAAAAATAATTATACATGTTCAATTTTACTTTTGGGCTAGTGTCAGATGTTTTGGGGCAGTGAAGGACTGTATGTACTGCGACTTTCAATAACACGCAAACTCTGAAGTTTCAAAAACCCAACTACAATCTGTCACAATAAATACTGTATTGTGTTTTTTGCTGCTGTCAATCATAATTACGACGACAACCAACAGTCCCTGAAAAAAAGAAACAAACCAAATGGACCGAAATCTACCAATCACAGTCCATGGGCGTGACCTTTTGAACTTCTGTTTTCTGAGAGGTCCGCTATTAAGATGATTGACGGCAGTGACAAAAGAAACTGTTGATTGAGCAGAGTTTGTATCATTGTATGTCGCAGAAAGGCACAGTAAATACTTTTAATGAAGTAAATTGATATAATGTAGTTTAAACTATGTCTTATACTCTAAATCATCTGGGATTGATATTGAGATTATATTTATTTGTTTCTAAAGAAATGGAACTGTTTCACATGGATGAGTTCATCGATGAACTGCTCAGAGAGGACAGAGCCTGTGATGTTATTTTGCCTCGCATTCAGGTGAGACTAAAATCAGTTCTACATGTATAATAATAGGGCAATCGCGGCGATAGCCACGGCTTTCTGGACTGCTCTATCTGGGGTCCAATGCACTAACCATTAGGCCACCACATCTCTTCCACTCTCATATTACCATTGAAATCTTTTTTTATATAATTTAAATTAGTTTTAGTTTTAGGTCTAGACTAACAAAATTGCTTCCATTTTCAGAAGAGACAGCTGCTAGAAAACTCCAATGAACTTGAACCAAGGGTAAGAAAATCAATACAAATATTAAAAACCCCAACCTCGTTCCCAGGGTCTCTCATCTTCCCGCCCCCTGGAGCGAGAGGGGGCAGGAAGATGAGAGACCCTGGGAACGAGGTTGTAAAAACCCTTGATATGTACAGATTCCCATTGTTGACATCCATGTACTGTATCTGGCCAGGTATCTGGCTATTGCTTTTGTATGTACACTTTCAGTCGGGGGAACAAGTACCAGTTGATTGAGAAATCAAGCCTCTGAGATGGGACTGAACCGGCGGTTGTCATACCCGAAGTTGCTAAGCAACACAACATCTCCTTATTGTGCTCTGCTGTTGTGATTGCTTTCAGAGTACTCGTCAATGCTCGCGCTAGTTCCTGATTGGATAAAAATATTCGGAAACTCTTTGAGTCCTTCCCATGAATAATAATAATATTTAATATTTATATTGCGCGTGTTTACATAGGGAGATGCTCACACGCGCATTACAAGATATCACACTAATTAAATAAACTTAGTTTTCCCATCCCATGAAGATTTGCCAAAACCGGCACTTTTCCCCCTGACTACTTTATACATGTACATGTACATGTAAAAATAAGTTTATTTATTTTTACCATTGTAGCGAGTTCTACAGTATAATCGATTGTGTGGACTCAGGTATGTTCTTTTGATTTACAGCGGAGCCTTCTTGAGGATGATTTAGAGGACATGGACTCGGAGTCAGAAGAGGAGGAAGAAAAACAAGTATGTTAGAATTGGGTTCACACCAGGTCACGATACTGAAAATACAGGGAACAGCTGGACACTATGACGAGTGCAACACTTTTGGCGGGAAAAATACTGTTGCATACAACCAATGAATAAGCAGAGGATTTCCAGTGCTTTGATTGGTTGTTTTATCCATGGTATTGGACATGACAGTTTTGCTGATTTTTTTGATTTTCTTTTAAGGCTCCTCGTCGCCGCAGCAGAAGTCGGAGTCATTCGCCTAGACGGTCAAATCGCGATTACGACCGGAACCGGAAACGCAGTCGATCACCAGCAGGAGGACATCACAGGTAGATGAAGCTTTCTCTTGTTTAAATGTGTTTTTAAAGGAGCTATGTCACGTTGTTTAATTCATTTTTTGATGAACAAAATTACTTTCGAATTGAAGGAAATCTCAAAATAATAGTTTACTAAGGTTGAAAAACACCAAAGAGGTAATAATAAAACAAAAAGGAACAAGATTGGCTAAGATTGGGGAAGATTAAGACGGATTAGCAATTTTTTTCAAGATGTGCCACACGTGACGTAGCTCCGTTAAGTCTTTGTATCTTTAAGTATTTATTCATTCATTCATTTATTTGTTTATTTATTATTTCCATCAGACGCAGTCGTTCCAGATCTCCCCGTCGTCGTCGCCGCAGGTAAGTTATTTACAGGTCAAGTCATTAGATCCTGATGTCCTCTTTGAAATACGATACGTTTGACACTCTATTCTTTGTGTATCTTAAGCTTTGCATTTCTTGTTTTTCTTTTGCTGTGCTTGAGTCCAGTTCTCGACTACACTGTTGCTTGACCAACTATGCCCAGTAAAATTGTTCGGAGCCAACAACAACAAAATGTGCGAGGAGTACATGTAGTTTTCAAAAGTCTTTGATCGAAGGGTGGTAGGTTTTCAAGCTTTTTCTTTAGAGAGAATGCGCAAATCAAGAGAAAATCATCACGACACAGGCTTAGGCAGTGTGTGTGATTTGTGATTTGCGACTGAAGCTCTATTAAAGTGGTGATTGTATGAATAAATTACAGCCGAAGCTCTCTGAGCGGGCACTCTTGTAAGCGGACAGCTACTTACGACCGCCTTGACAAAACTGCGTTTGAACTCTAGCTCATACCAACTCTGTATAATTTGCACATTCCCGTAAGCGGCCAGCTCCAGTTGCGGACACTTTTTCTGCTTCCCGAGGGTGTCCGCTAACGAGAGCTTTGACTTAATTATTAATTGAGATTATTTTTGTGTTCTCTTTCCCCTTAGTGCCTCCCCTCACAGAAGACGCAGCCACAGAAGCCGAAGTCGTTCGCCTCATCGTCGCCACTCTCGGTCGCGCTCTCGGTCACGATCGCCCCATCGTCGGCGTCACCGATCCAAGTCGAAGTCTCGATCGAAGTCGCCGGAGAAATCGTCGAAAAAATCAAAGAAATCTGATAAATCCGACAAGAGGAAGGAAAAAGAAAGTGAGAGCGCAGGGACTGGGTTGAGTAAAGAAGAACTGGAAATCAAAGAAGCAAATGAACTCAGAGCTAAGCTCGGTCTTAAGCCACTTAAACCTTAAAAGACTGTTGCCAATCTCCACTGTTTTAAGCTTATCTATGATACTGCTGCACGTTGGGTATCCCGCGATCCCGCTTTCCCGCCTCCCGTCGACTTCTCGCCACCTTTGCTGCCGAGTCACTCCCACCCCCTCCCCCCGGAAGGCTTTGTAGGTAATAATCCAACCAACTTCGTTCCCCAGTCCCCTTCCATGCACCAGTGTTCAAATTCAGCCTCCGGCTATCTTGTGCTTTTTAAACGTCAAGGAAACCCTGGGAACAAAGTTGCAGTTGATACATCGTGTATTTATTTCTTTATTTCCTTGTTGTCACGGGAATTTTTACATGTAAGCTTGAATTAAAAACACTGTTTATTATCATGGGTCTACATACCCTGTAGAGAATATTACTTGTGTAATTAGTAATTAGATCCATTGTAAAACTAACTTGTTAGACTGAAGTCATTGTATAGTGCTCGAGTTAAAATACCATTTTTGTTATTCAGTCAGTGTCATTTTCTAATAATCCTCGTTACTAGCTAGTTAGTAAAACACTCAGGCGGTAGTGCTAGTGACGAGCACGTGTCAGTGGTGAACGTGGAGGGACGGAGGTTATCATTTTCAACTTTCATTCGGGGGAACAATTAAGGTCATTCCATCGAAATAGAACTTACAATAGATTTTTCATTCAAACTTTTCCTATTGGTTGTTTATCTTAAGGGAACTTAAATTTTGAAATAAAAAAGGGGGGTCCCGGTATTCGTTTAGGAACAGGAGGACCTTGTATATACCCCTTAATTCCTTACAATATCAGCTTCCAGAAACGTTTTATTAGCCTAAGTTCACGTTTCCGGTGATTATTTATTCTTCTGCAATAGAAATTAGTCTATATTTATTTTATAGAAAGAAGGTTATTGCTAGACTCAAAATAAGAGAAAAAATTGATAGGTCACCGTACTCGTTTACGAGAAAACGACGATTCATCTCTCTGGCGAGCTTGGCCGTAAAAGAAAAGCCGCCATTTTCTTAATGTGCGCGCGCTAATTACGTGTGAAATCATGCGCAGTAAGGATGCGCAATGCAATACTAAGGAATAACCTTAAGTGCCGTTTTTGGCAATAATGGAAGAGATTCCGATTCTTATTATCCAATCAAAAAACTTGCGCGAGGCACTCACGAATGCTCCGAAAGCAATCGCGTCAGCACAGTGCAATGAGGATACCTCGTGTGGTTTAGCAATTTCTGGGATGAAAACCGTGGGCTCAGTCCCATCTCGGAGGCGGGATTTCTCCATCAACTGGTACTTACTCCCCCGACTGCTTTGCGTTACTCGCGTTTTTCGCATTCGCCAGATTAAAGGGACACTGTCCCGGCGTATTTACTCAAAACTGTTATAAAATGCATGAAATGGTCCCTAAATCTATGAAACAAGAACTTAATAAGCTCTAACTAAATGATAAAAAGCAATTTCTTCAAGAAATTCCATACTGGAACCAAATTGTTTGCAAAATTTCAAAGATTTCCGAGCCAAATTTGAAACTTTGAAAAACTGACATCCTGACGTTTTTTCAAAAGTCCACATTGCAATCCATTTCCATCCTCGCTGTCGTTCATCATCCTCACTTCCTAATGGGTTCCTGTCATTTGTCGAGTGCTATTCTACAGAATCAAACCATTATTGATCAACTTCCTATGATCTAGATTATGTTTCTGAGCTTCCCAAAATCATGCTAAAATCAGGACAGTGTCCCTTTAAGTCCGCGAAGAATTTGTCAATTCTTGGGTCAATTCTTGCTGCTGCCCGAGTATTGCCAAGTCAGCTTGTCACTACGAAAATCACAGGCTCAGTAGAATGGCAAGGTACTCTTATTCCCCCCCCCCCCCCCCCCTCTCTTCTCCGTAGGAGGCTTCTTAATATTTTCTTACAAGCACTATTTCAAGATAAAGCGCGAGACAGGGAAATCGCTCAATGTTGCCCCTTCGATCTCGCTCTAGCTTTTTACAAATTTCCCTTCGGAGAAGAGTCGCCCCTTGCCTTTTCTGTTTTTGATTTATTAAACAGCTGGTGTTCAGAGAACTGCGCCATTAGCTTCATCCCCTCTCTCTGACAAATAATCTCCAGTCCTTTATTGGGGAAGGGGACAGGGGGTCTGAACGTCCTGTACCTTGTACCATCTTGATTCCCGTCCCTTCCGTTGTGGTTCCCATCTCTTTGTGCTTTTTCTATTGTAAATTTTATTACGCAATGTTGCGAAATTTTGTCTTTTTTTCCCGGTTCCCACCACCTTGGGAATACTGCTTCCCTTCCGTATCTTTCCCGTTCCAATACACTTTCACTTTCCGCCCCCTTTACTTCCGGGTTCCCGCCCTTCTCTCCCCCCCCCCCCCCCCCCCCTGAGAGCAAGTAACCTCTATAAAACTGGACTACTTGCAGTGTTAAATGGATAAGAAATTGAAGTTCTATTTTTGTTATATTTGTAAAAGCGCAGTGTTTATGAGCAAGTTCTTTGTTTTTATAACGGACGATTTTCAGTACGTGTTTCACCCACACAACGGAAGGACATTGGGCACGAATGACGTCACTGCGTTTACTGTGACGTAAACATGCAAACAAAATGGCGGACGTTTTAGTGTGTACAGTACGGAGTCGATTTCTATGAAATAATATAATGAACAGCTATTAACAATTGCTTCCTTTGGTCCCGGAGACCAATGCCTTCAAATGGTGGACAGTGTGGTTGTAGAGAATGGTGTTGAGCGGCTGTTTGTGATAGGAAGCCGCGAAGGATTGTACAGCGATCTTGACAGTCCCGCGTTCTTGGGTGATGGAGATCCAAACATTTTCTTTCATCGTGTTGACTCCGATCAGATTATTTACCAGCCTCGAAGGAAGAGGGCTAAACTCATTGGAAAATACTTAATGGGAGATTGCACTCGGCGAAGGGTCTTACGGTAAAAGTCAAGGAAATGCTCGATAGTGAAAATCTTCGGCGCTGTGCGGTGAAGATCATGAAGCGACGAAAACTGCGGCGAATCCCAAACGGAGAGCAGAATGTTCAAAGGTGAATAATTGATAATGTAGGAGATATTTTAAAAGAGTAAATGGTGCAGATTGTGTTACCAAGTTTATCGTCTTACTTGCAGTGATTTTCCATAATTTTCAAGTAAATTCAATTATAAATTTTAACGTGCGCCTTTAATTGCTGTCAACAGAGAAATTCAGCTACTCAAACGACTCATGCATCCTAACGTTATCAAACTCTACGACGTTATATACGACGAAACACAAGCAAAAGATGTATCCTTTATGCAAAAACTAATATATACTTGTAGATGGATTAGTGAAGATCTGTTACAAGTGTGTTTGTTTTACAGGGATATGTGATCGATCCATTGGTATTGTTGTGAATTCCACATTAATTTGTTGTAGTTACGATAACAATGTTGAATGAATGTTTAATTAAAGTATTCAGTCTCAATGTTTAAAGGATTTAATTTAAAATAATAAACAAAATCATGGTTACCATTATTGGTTATCAACTGCTTATTCAAACCAAAGTGCTGGCTATAAAGTTATAACTAGAAAATAAAATACACCAATGTAATAGACGGTGACCTTTCTCCAAATAGCCTGTGTCGCAGACGGATTTGACCGCCGGAAATGTCCGTCTGCGAATTAGTGCAAAAATCCTTGTTCTAGACCCCCAACGACGTAACGAAATACCGGAATGGCATAAAAGGCGTGACAGGCCTGTTCGAAGTTCGTGACATTTGCCGTTCTCTATTGAATTCGGTCTTCTGACCTACTTTGCCCTTCAAGAGTGTTTCTGACGGGCAAGATATGTTGTATTATAAGGAGGATTTTGAAGTAGAATAGCTATAGAGCCTTCGACTGTGTTCACTCTAGAACATTTTAAGAGGTCACGTTTGGTCTCCTGTCGGGCAAACAGATATTTACAACGCGTTAGTTTAGACAACAAACACTCGGCAAAACCGAACAAGGTAGTTCCCATTTAAAACCTGCTGAATAGTTTCTAGGTCTTCCAAGTCCGTGATAGCATGCAATCGCCAGTATACCCATATTGTTGAAATATATAAACTTGGTCCTCCATCAGCGATCGTAAAGGTGAAATCACAACAATAACACTCGATCATATATCAGCGACTGCGACAATCGGGAGACACTGAAAGATCAACGACTTTCCAAAACCCGTGGGTAAATTGATAAACACGTTTTTTCCCCTGGAAGAAAGATTTGATCGCTTCTCGTTGTTCTGGGAGTAGCTCCGTTAATTCAAACTGAGCTTTCTCTGACCGCTTCGAAAGCTGCACTCCATTATATCTTCAGTGATTTTTTTAATACTATTTTTAGGCTCGCTTTCCGCTAGCTTCCGGTCCCTAGCTCGCGTGAAATTCCCTTAGCCAATCACAACCAAATCATACCTAATTGAACAATAGCTTTATGTAAAGGCCAATCACAGACAAGTACTCAGATCCAGGTACGTCGTTGGGGGTCTAGAACAAGGATTTGTGCACTAATTCGCAGACGGACATTACCGGCGGTCAAGTCCGTCTGCGACGCAGGCTATCTCCAAAATGACCGCCACAAATTCAAAATGATTAAAATTAAACTGAGCGGAAAATAGCAGTAACAAAAACCACTAAAATGGGGTCACTAATAAAAAAAATATATATAGATGTTATTGAACTAGCGCGAGGTCCATATTGGGAAAATATTGGTCAAGTTCTTTTTTTGCCAGTTTATGGACCTCGCCTTCGGCTCGGTCCATAAACTTGCAAAAAAAGAACGAGACCAATGTTTCCCAATACGGACCAAACAAGCTAGTTCAATAAAGTTTTTATTATAATTGCTTTTTAAAAACAATGCTCATAAACTAGGGGTACCATATTGGAAGTGAAGTGCTGCCACATTTGTAATTTCATTATCATCGCTGGTTTTATAATAAAACAATGTCACGCAAGATCCTTTCGTGCAATAATTTGCGTCTCAAAATAATCTTATAATAACAAAGCTCAAAGCCAACATCTGGTAGTGACAGACACATTTGTTACAATGTCACAGCCAGAAGCACACGCTTCGTCTTTTCTTTCCAAATATTTAATTTTCGAGGCAATTCAAGTATATTGTGAACACAATGCAACGTGTCCAAATATTTAATTGTCGATGTGATTTAAGTAAACCAATGCAACGTACGTGCGTGCGCGAAATCGTAGAAAAAAAGGAGCCGACGCGACTCGGATCTCACAAAGGTCAGTTCATATGTTCGCTATAGAAACAAGGCGGCTTGGTAATAAAACAATGTCACGCAAGATCCTTTCGTGCAAGAGTATGTGCAACAGCGTCTCAAAATAGCCGAAATCGGCTACAATCAAGCATCAGAGCAAAACAGCGTCTCCTCGAGCGCGCAAAAGAAATCCAACAACAATCGTCTCTTCTCGTGCAAATTTGAGCGTGCAATGGTCGTCACCAATCAGACTTTTCACGCGGAGGGGACTGGGTACTGCTAACAAACATCTTACCGGCAGACGGAAATCCTGAAATCGAGTCTCAGGACAGAATTAGGAGGCTGCCCTGTGCGGGCAGCAATTAATGCAACCATTCTCGGCTAATGTGCGCCTCGCCAAAGCTAAGCATATTCTTGCATTTTTCAGGCCACTTTGCGAAAAGTTTAACAAAAATTGTCCACCAGACATGAGGAAAAAATGTTTCTACTTAATAGAAAACTGTTTTTCTTTTGGTCAATGTTTCATAAAAGGAATTCGGCGAAATGAGTTTGTGAGTGGTCCATCTTAGTGGTCTGTATTGTAAACTTCGGACCGCTCAGGGAACCAATCAGAATGTTCCTTTTCATCGTGGACCAGTTTGCCATATAATAAATATATATATGAAACTCGATCTGACCAATCATAGTGAATTAATTGAACATTTTATAATGAGGGGGGGGGGGGGGGGGGGGGGGGGGGGTAAATAATGTTGATTGATCAGCTGAAGTACAAACCCTCCAGCTACTTGTTAAGCCTTAACAGATTCCCTACAAAGGTACATGATCATGGAATATTGCGTTGGTGAATTGCAAGAGATGCTAGACAGTATTGAACAACATAAATTTCCCTTATGGCAGGCCCATGGGTAAGTATGTTACTTATGGCATATTATAGCATTTATTATTGGTAATAGAAATGTGTTTTCCTTTCTATCACAATTTTTTTGTCTAGAAAATTTTGATGATAGCTTTATCTGTCGTGAGTGTGTTTTTTATTCTTTTATTTGCTAGGTACTTCAGTCAGTTGTTGAATGGTCTAGAGTACTTACATTGTCAAGGAATTATCCATAAAGATATCCTTTTGTAAAGTTATTATTAATATTTTTACACATCTCAAATAAAATCAACATTTTAGTTGGCGAACGATTTTGGCAATACCACTACAAAACGTTTCTGGAAAGGCCCCGGTCGGTCGGTCGGTTGGTCGGTCGGTCGGTTGTTCTGTTGGTCGGTTCAGTCAGTCGGTCGGTCGGTCACTCAATCAGTCAGTCAGTCACTCAGTCACTCAATCAATCAATTGATCAATCAATCAATCAATCAATCAATCAATCAATCAATCAATCAATCAATCAATCAATCAATCAATCAATCAATCAATCAATCAATCAATCAATCAATCAATCATTAAGTCACTCCAAGCAATCATCAATCAATCTAGTGCAGGCTAGTTGTAAAACGTAAATTATGGAATAATAATTTTTTGGCGATCAATTCAAACTGCATAGATATTATGCGAAACAGTGTAATTGAAGGGCTGAGGGCATAACCAGCCTATATTGATTTTTAGGACCTTTTTTTTCCCTCAGATTTGCCGCGTTTTTGGAATGTGACCTAAAAATTAGTTACCAAACATTTCCCCATTATTTTTTTCGCTAATTTCTCCTTCGTTTTCGAGAAATAACGTGTTGACAAACATTCGTTTTAATGGCGGTAACGCTTTGTTAAAAAAACCTTTGTTTCTTTGAACAATGAAGATCAGTGAAACGGTAAAATGGCCGTTGTTACAATGATTTACTAATGAAATCACTGCCCCTTTCAGCGTTGTGAGTTATCAAAAATATTTAGGTTGTTGCAGCGGCAATGGAGATAGAAACTAAATAAGAATTGAACGTTTACCTGACCTAACTGATGCTACAAAAGAACATCACACCGTGAAGTAAAAACACTGTTTTACAGTCCCCCCTCCCCCTATCAATGTTGGAGCCTAGCAATTCAATCCTGTGAAAATAAGGTCTTGTCTGCAAATGACGCGCAACATTGATTGGGGGGGGGGGGAAGGGAGAGTCGCTGAAACAACGTAACGTAAATAGAAAATCCCTGTAACGACGGGCATTTTACCGTTTGACTGATCTTCATTGTTCAAAGAAACAAAGGGTTTCTTTACAAAGCGTAACCGCCGTAAAAATGAATGTTTGTCAACACGTTATTTCTCGAAAACGAAGGAGAAACTAGCGAAAAAAATAACGGGGAAATGTTTGGTAACTAATTTTTAGGTCACATTCCAAAAACGCGGCAAATCTTAGGGAAAAAAAAAAGGTCCTAAAAATCAATATAGGCTGGTTATGCCCTCAGCCCTTCAATTCTACTAAACTGTAGGTAGAACATTATTATACCCATAAGGAGAATTAAACTGAATCGATATAAGAGCCTTAACTGTTTGCTACATATCAAGCCAGGCAATTTGCTTCTAGCCACTGATGGAACATTAAAAATATCAGACTTTGGTGTTGCAGAGGTTAGTTTAATAAGCTTAAAGGCAAGATGTCAATGAGAAATTGCAACAAGTCAAAAGATATACAGGCCTCACCAAATCATTAGAAGTTTTCATAAATTTGCCGGGTCAGGTAGCCGACCTTGACGGGTTTTTGACACAAGACCTGTCCAGATGCTCTTCTGGTTAATGGGTTGCTTTACAAGATATATTTTTGTCTCAATTCTAACATTATTAACCCTTTCACTCCCAAGAGTGCTAAGCTCAAAACTGAGGAAAAAATCTTGAATTTCATTTACAAAATTGTCAAAAACAAACAGCACTACATAGTTAATCAATAGCTTTCATTTGAATGGTAACACAATAAGGTTTCATCCATAGACTCGAAAGTTAGAGCCACATTTATTGACTCAAGGTTTGACTCTGGGAGTGAAAGGGTTAAATAGTAGGGGGGGGGGGTAAATAGTAGGGGGGGGGGCAAGGGGCTTTGAACTTCCATTGTTTCTTGTACTCTCGGTTCCCGCCCCTTCTGTTGTGGCTCCCATCTCTTTGTGCTTTTTCTATTGCAAAATATTGTGCCATGTTGTGAGAATTTTTTTCCTATTTCTCCCAGTTTCCACCACGTTGGGAATCCTGCTTTCCTGCCTTCTCTTCTCCCACCGATTTCTTGCCATCTGTACTCCAGGGTTCCCCCCCTACCCCCCTTAAATATTTTACTAGTCAATGAATGTTTGCAATGTTTTCTGTCTGTGTAGAGGTTGGCACCATGTGCTGTTGACGACACTTGTAGAACAAGCCAGGGATCACCTGCTTTCCAACCGCCAGAGATTGCTAATGGACTGGAAACATTCTCTGGATTTAAAGTTGACATATGGGCTGTTGGAGTCACATTGTAGGTTTTGGTCAGCAGGCAATAAATCACACTTACGATGCAAGCACAAGTACACACAACATGCGCAGACGCAGTTCTTAACGTGTTGATCATTAGTGCCTTTTGTTAGGACAAATGCTGCTAATGATCAACACGTTACTGCATCTGCGTATTTTGCTTGCGCTTATGCTTGCGTCGTAAGTGTGAACCAGGCTTATACTGACAGTTTAATTGTAGTCTGAGCAATGGGAATAAGTTAAGCTTGTTGGTGAGTGTTTCTGTTGTGATTTAAATTTGTTTTTGGTTTGAAACTTTGTAAACCAGTTTGATTTTTATTTTGCTTGGTTTCGTGTTCGGTTCAAATTCCTTGTAAGCAAAACACTCTTATAGAGGGCTCTCCAACCACAGGTGTACAAATGGGTACTGGTGAACTGTTGCCAGGGCAACTCAACAAAATGTTGGGGGATGATTTTCATTTTTAATTTGCATAGTAATGTATAATGAAAATATCTTAGAGTCAATTTAGTATGGAGAGTTATGGGCTTAAGAAGCAATAATTAATTACTTAGTGTAATTAACACATTTCTGTACATTTCCTAGGTACAACATTACTACAGGAAAATATCCCTTTGAAGGAGAGAATATCTACAAATTATTTGAAAATATTGGCAGAGGACAATTCACAGTCCCTGAAGAAGTGGATGATTCCTTGGGTGATCTTCTAAGAGGTATCTGGAAAGTAGGCCATTCTGTTTGAATTAGATGCTACTGCAGACCCTGCAGTTTACATGTACATGGTGACCATGCACTGACACTGCAGGAATGTTTTTTTGCTGAAAAATTTCATACTGATGATCGAGTCATGACATAACTCTAACAGACAGTAAAAATCTACAATTATACTAATGCAAATGAGACAATCTGACTGGCTGAGCTACTCGTATACTATCAGCCATTAGTGTGCAGTGGCTGGAGGTCGTCTACAAAATGGCGGTTTCTTCTCATTTCCGAAGTTTTGGAGGAGGATTTAGAGTTATTTCTAGACAATTGTTATGATTTTTACTAAAACAATTAGGTTATTCGCCCTCAATTTCTATGATGTGATAGTTGATTCGGCCTATGGCCTCATCAAATATCACATCATAGAAATGTCGAGCTCATAATGTGTCGTTCCAGAAAATATCCATACCCCCCACGGAGGGTCACAGAAATTCCAAGGGGTAGGGGGGTCTAAAAGTGATAAATTTCCAAAGGGGAGGGGTACAAAAGAGTTTTCTTTCCAGAGGGTTTCCTTTCTGAACAAGCACATCAAAATTCGTAAGAAATACTTACGTACTTTGTCTCTATTATCGGAGAATGAAACCAAGCCAAATGAAACGTTCTGACCATTGAAATAACCCCAAACATCTTGTTTTCTTAGTTTACCGCCTCTCAAAAAATGTCTCTTGAAGTTGCAAGCACGAACCGAACCAGATCAAAATGGCCGACCAAACTCCTTCCCAGTCCCCTGGCCATTGTTTCTTGGAAAAACTAGGGTTTGCTCAGCTTTGTTACGAACACGAATGATTCCCTTCGTCGAGTAAGCGCTAGCAATGGCAACATTTCTTGAAAACAAAAACATAATCAGACTTCAAGACAAGTAAGTTAAATTTTTGATTGGAAAGAAAGATATTCTTTATTTTTTTGGATTAAAATTTGCGATTCACGTTCATTGTTTGTTCTTTCTGTAAGCTGTGTTAGCCGTGTGCATGTTGATGAAAGTGATCGAAATAAATGTTGGCGCTAACTGGTAAGCTTTTGTCGCTATTTTTCAAGTATAAAAAGGGTTTTAATTTCCAGGGGTAGGGGATTTTCAGATTAAAACTCGTGGAAATTCCGGAGGGTAGGGTTTTTCATCAAACACCCGCTGGAATGGAAATTCCGAAGGGGTGGGGGGGGTCCAAACAAAATAACCCTCCGTGGTGGGGGGTATGGATATTTTTGGAACGACACAATCTAATTGTTATTAATACTGTAAAATTCTGATAATAAGCCCATAAGGAAGAGGACAACCTTGAGTCCATAGTCAGCCCACTGTCATCTCTGTCAACCTGTCACAATGCTCTCTTATGTTAAGGTATTTTTGTGTTTTGGTTAGGTATGCTTAATGCAAACCCAGCAGACAGATTTACAATACAGCAGATAAGACGACACAGGTATGGTTGATTTTAGAAATGATACTGAAATTGAAGGGCTATTGGCCATTACTGACTCGTGTTGAATTTTATGACATTTTTTGTTTTGTTTTGCTCACTGACAGACTTGCCTGATTTTTGCATGTGACAGGCAATTCATTAAAAAAAACAACGACCCATATTTTTCTCTGGCATAATATTGGAGTTACATGGATATGGATAGTCTTGAGGAAATGTAAATTTATTTTAAACTTTATTTATGCCCATCAACATTGTTCTTTTTAATCCATTTTTTTTTAAATTTCTAGATGGGTGTGTAAAAACCACCCCAAAACCAACTACTGCGTTCCTATTCCACCACTTGAAGAAGGTGACATATTCCGGAGCATGAGCGTAGTGCCCTATCTAGATGATCTACATAATCCAACACTGGACGAAGAGGAACATGAACAGCACAGTCAGTTTCTTGATGAATCTTACTCAGCAGGTAGGAAATAATCATGCTTATTGACTGAGTGGGAGAGCTGGACAGAAATATCTTTATTTTCTGGTCACTCGATCTGCCCTGCCCTTGCTGTGCTCGCTCGTGTCATGATCTCAAGCCAAAAATATTAATGTCCAGCCCTCCTACTCAGTCAATAACTAAGAACTGGTACTATATGTAACAGACTGTGCATTTTTTGAGATTCAACCCGAACAATTCCATAATGGTGATATTAAACCCTACAGAGGTCTATAAAGTGTCTCTGATTGGCTGTTGTTCGGTTTTGAATAAGACACTACCGGATCTCTATGAGGAGGGGGGAACGGGGTGGGAACCTGGGTGTAAAGGGGGTGGGAAGTCTACGGGAGGCAGGAGAAGAGAGGGCAGCAAGCTGGATTCCCAGGATTCCCCCCCGCAAAATTGCATAATATTTTGCAATAGAAAAAGCACAAAGAGGTGGTAACCATAACGGAAGGAGCGGAAACCGGGAGTACAACGTCAAGGTACGGGAATCGGGAAGTTCAGACCCCCTTGTCCCCCTCCCCCCCCCAACTCTGTATCAGTATGGATTTTCTGGGCCAAATCTCAGACATCTCTTGAGTGAGGGAGGAATTGAGCACATGACTAAGGGATGTTGACTTGATGAACCGCCAAATTCTCATAACTATGTATAGCATTCAGTAAGGAGAATTGATATATTGATCTTCATTGCAGATGATTCAGTCGATAGCTGTGTCAAATCACCTACCACTCCAAGCAGACGAAAGTCCATCCTAAAAAGACCAAGTTTCGGATCGTGTAAAGCCCAATAAAATTAGCATATGTTTAGTATTTAAGTATGTGTACATGATGAACTCTCTTAATTTATTGTTTATAATTGTACATTTTTATCATTTGATTGGGCCAACATGTACTACTTTTAAAGCAGTGTCTCGATAATCACATCTTACATTTTCTTACGTATTGAAGTGTACATAATATTATATATAAATATTATAATAATGGGATGGTGAAGAAGTTTATGCCACGATCCATTACGTTCTGTACTTGTGTTGAGAAAAACCTACATGTAGTAGCAGGATTAAAGGAGCTATGTCCACTATTAATTTATAAGTCATTTTTTACAAAATTACAGTCGAACTTCCTTCTCTAAAACGGCCACACTGGGGCAGAATAGTCCATTTTACAGTTGTGTGCTTAGAATCCAGGCCTTTTGAACAGAAGTGAGGCTGGAGGTGACTTTGTTGTGATACAAACCTTCCTTCTTTTCAAATGTAAATTATTCTATTCTTATGTTAACTAGTTTCTGATCTCTATCATCTCATGGTCACCCCTAACCTCGCTTTCATACAGAGGCTTGGTTACATTTCACAGAACTGTAAAATGGTCTATTAACTGGCCGTTGTAGAGAGGGTGGCCATTATTAGACCTTAACATCCAATGAAACCTCAAAATATTATTTACTAAGGTAGAAAAACGTCATAGAGGTAATAGTAAACCAAAATTGAACAAGGATGGGTAAAAATGGGGAAGATTTAGACGGATTACAAACAACAACCTTGAAAATATTTCAACATGTGCCATCGTTGATGTAGCTCCTTTTGACAGCGAGTTCCTCAGCTTCTTCCTTTATACGCGAGAGAAAAAATAATGGTATGTTCATCTATGGCCATAAAATAAAAAAAATACTAAAAAAAATCATCTATAGTTAGTGCCAGGGCGTTCTTTTCAAGATGAACATTATTCACGAGAGGGGTATTGGGAACACGTGCGACTGTGAGATCAAAGATTACTCACGTCACTAATTAGTGTTAACGGTAAACCTGGGTACTAGTTTCCGCGCGTGACGCTATCTTGGTTCGTCACTCAAACTTTCCCCTCCATATGCGTGACGAGTGAACTGCATACGTAGGAGTCCACAGCGGTCAAACGTGACGCACCTGCGCAGTTCCCGCCAAAACCCCACTGCGAAATGTCCTAAATTTTACGAAGTCCTCCACGTTTAAATTTACTGAAAACTTAAGCTTTGTACTCGGAGTATGCATAGAGAATTTAAGAATTGTTATCCAAGTGTCTCAGCTCGTATTTTTGGTTTACCACTGCATGTTCTTTAACGTTTCCTTACAAACTTCGCGGCCATTACGCCGCCATTACGCTTCAATCTCTTGCAAAATCAAGGCAGCGAAAACCGGAAGTGGCGCTGTTTTTTTGCGTTTGACCGCTGTGTGACGTAGGAGGCTATATTGACATTCAGAGTCAGCATCGTTCGTGGCGTGACGGATTCTATTTCAAAGAGGTTTAAGCCAAGACTGATCAGCATCTAACTTCCCATAACATCAATAACAATCAAACTTACCTGTTATGAGAATTAGGGAAATGATCACCGAATGGGAATTATCTTGATATATAGTAAAACTCTCCCAGCTAGCACTATAAGAAATGTATGGAGCCCGGTAAGGAGAATTTAAGGCATTTAAGGCGGGAGTACACGTGAATTTCAATGAAATTTTAAGAGGTTTAAAGAAGGGATAGAAGAAGAAAAATTTTTTTGGAACACCAACAGACAGTTGATAACCACGCGGGTGCTCTTGCGTGGTTATCAACTGTCTGTCAATGTCAATCTACTAATTTTTAACTTCAAATTCTAATTTTAAAACTACATTAGATCTTCAATATTTCTCATTTCCCTACATTTTTCAACTCCTTTGAGAAAAACTATTTCCTCCCAAAAATACCAAAAATTCACCAAAAAATTTATAAAACACCCCATAACATAGATTCATGTTTTGAGCAGAGAGTTTTTGGATTGCTTGAAACGTGAACGAGATAATTCCATTAAACCCATGTTAAGTGGCGGAAAAATGGCATTCAGGTTAACTCCCGCCTTAATTTATCCGCTTTAGCTGATTCTTGAGGCGTCTTGAATCAACGTAGATGGAAGTTGATCTAGTATTTAAACACGTTTTCCCCACCACAGCAATCCCTGCAGGAGAGTATTATAGAAGGGTTTGGTACGGTGACTTCGTGTGCCCCCTCCCCTCCCCCTCCAAAATGAATAAATGCGATTATGTTCTTGGACGCTATGTTGGACTCACGTGTCAACTCACGTGCCCCCCACGTGCTAATTGACCCTAACACGTGATTTCTGCACTGAGTTGGCTTGAAGCGGATTTTGTCAACGAGACGCGCTTCAGAGTTGGACTATTTAGTTGCGGTTATTTCATCACAGAATGAATGAAAATTGGCTTGTAGGTTAAAAGAAATTCTGAAAACTGCATTTCAATGTTTTGGTCGAAGTAACATAGGCCTGTATCCGTGTTTAAAGTTGGTTTTGACGGCCTGGAAACTTGGATTGATGAGGTGCTTGGACGAAGAGAAATTCATGGCGACCAAGAAGTGTGAGAAGTTTCCCTCGCTTCGCTTTGGAAGTTGCTTCAAATACGGATTTATTTATTGCACATCAAAGAAAGTAGATGATTTTTGTAGTGCTACTTTTTGACTTCAGTCAAAAAGAAAGTCGTTCTTCACTAGATACTCTGCAAGTTCGTTTGTGGCTCGGCGCTGTTTACTACTTTAATTCCCGCAGCACAGCCAGGTAAGCTTTAATACGCATTAACGTAAACTTTTCATCGAATTTAGCGAGTTTGTCAATGAATTGTACTCGCCGTATTATACTGTAACTGGCTTATGTTGTACCGGACTGGGCGAAATTTTTTTTTTTACGCCCACTTCAAGATGGCGGCTATTTACATAATTTTTGTACTTTTTTAAGCGACTAAATATTGTTTCAGGTTTATCAACAGTTTAGAATTTGTAGTTAGCCAACGTTAGCCCCTTCCACACGAGCAAGTTTTTCCTTGACAAGTTTTCACTTGACAATTTTTCCTTGCTCGTGTGGAAAGGGAACAAGGACACTTGTCAAGGAAAAAATTGCCAAGTTTCCCTTTCCACACGAGCAAGGAAAATTGTCAAGTGAAAACTTGTCAAGGAAAACTTGCTCGTGTGGTTTAAATTATGATGTTAGTAACGACTTTATGATTCATTCGTAGTAAACCAGTTAGCATTGGTCAGTTTTGACGTATGTTATGGGAGCACGTTATTGCCTTAAAAAGTAGTGTTTTTGGGCAGCTAGAGCGGCCCGATTGTGTTGTGCTAGAGAATAGGGTTATTGGCAGTGGCTTCGAATCAAATCAATTCACGAACTGTGTTCCCTTTTTCGTGGAAAAAGTCTTAACGCCGCCATCTTGAAGTGGGCGTAAAAAAAATTGTCCGGACTGGACAGTCAGGAGGCGGGCTTTTTTCCTGTCCGGACGTATTACTGTAAAAACATTACAGTACTTACTTGGACTGTGAGTGTGTAGTAGCAATCCTTCAAAGATTTTCATTGTAGAAAATTTCGTCAACTTTGCTGCGATAAAAAACGTTTTCACAATGTGTCCTCGAACAATTAGAAATAATAATTGGGGGTTTCAATGGAACAATTCAGAATTTCAAATTGCACTTGAAAGTTTTCAAAGTCTTCAAATTGTTTCCATTTTGTGAAAACCTGTCAAGGGTTAGCCGGATTATGCCGGCATAATTTCGGGCATAATGCTATACATCTAGAGCATCGGGCATAATGCCGGTATAATGATGATATTTTGCAGCATAATAGTGTTATGCTCCAGAATAGAAAACTCTATCTAGAGTCTAGACTCGTTTCCAGTACGTCTTTACATAGTTGGAGGCGTTGGAGGCCTGGTAATGATCAGTTTTTTGTGTGCTACCGCATTTTGACCAGTTCAGTTGGGAATTATAAGTTGTGTCTTTTAGCTATATAGGGTGTTTATTTTATAGGGGTGCGGGAGGTGGGAACCTTTTTGAAGGGAAAAAATTGTGAAATCTACCGGCATAATTTGGAGCATAATACAACCATCCGAGCATAATTTTGAGCATAATGCTCCGTTTTCAAGGGTGACGCCCAAAGCACCAATGCTCGATTTACGAGCATAATCTGGCTAACCTAATTACCTGTCACGAAAGTTTACGGCCAACTTACTAATTGTTACAACGTAAATGTAAACTTTCTTGTTTTCAGCTCGTTTGAAATATTTAATTTAATTAAGCCAGTTTCAAAAGTTTTTTAGTGATATCTCGACTGGCATGGAGCTTTTTAATTTCCCGCAAGGGTAAAATGTTGAGCTCTCACTTGGGCCAGTTTCCGACATTGTTTTTCAGGGGAATTTAAAAAAAATAAATGGTCAGCCTCAGTAAGCAATCATTACTGAGCTAAAACAGCTTTTGAACATCTTTAATAAAGTTTTTTCCGCAAATTAGCGGAAATCCGAATATACATCAAATTCTGCATCTATATATGAATTATTTAATCTGTAGATTGAAGTGATATTGATAAGTATCTTGCCCAAGAACACAACACAATGACCCCGGCCAGATCACTCGATCCGGAGTCCAACTATAGTATTAGGGATGGACCATTTTATTTTATTTTATTTTATTTAAAAAAAATTCCTACACAGCAAAAGTAGAGAAAAAAAAATCGTGCAAACCGAGTTCAATCACTCACTCACAAGCAAGATGTGAAAAAAAAATTCTTGCACAGACTCAAGACGGAAAAAAAAAATTCGAGCTCAGAAAAATTGTCCAACGGCCCCCCCCCCCCCCAAAAAAAAAAAATAAAATAAAATGGTACAGTGTACTACAGGCTTATTTAATTTTTTAGACTAAGTTGCAGGCAATAAAGCGTAAAAATCATAATGATGATATAATGCGAAATATATAATATGTGGTATAATAACACACACACAAAAAAATAGTTGGTTGCAAATACCTATCTAGAAAAACAACTAAAAGGTTAAAAAGTTAATAGTTACCCATAGATGAAGGCTATGGATGCTCGATTTCAAACTACTTTTTATTAAACTACTTGTCTTATATATATAGGTCTGTATGCCGGAGATTTAGTTCCAGCTTTCTTAAGTTCTCGTTTAGATCATTCAAAGTACAGCGGACAGCTACGCTAGCAAAAGTACCAAAATTTATCAGTTCCCTTATTTACTGTAAGTAATACCTCTATCAAGCGGAGACTAGAGCATTCTCCGATGGTGTCCGCTTAATACTGGTTTGACTGTAGTTGCCATACCACCGGCCACCGAGAAATAACAGGTGAAACTCCGCCTTCGTTCTAATTCTCATGCAGGCTATATAATGGTCGACTGGTCGTATGACTGAAAACGATATATACATACATACGCTTATTGAGACTACCTTATGTAGGGCTATTCCCTTATGTAGGGCTATTCTATATACTTTTCAGCTGTCAACCTCCAAAGCTATAAAGCGGCTAGATTTGAAATAAAACAAAATATGCGGCATTGAAGGCGGCGTAGCTCAGCGGAAACAGCAGACGCGACACCCAGTCTATCAAAATGCCCCAGTTACTCGCGCCACCACCAGCAGATGGATTTTCAGGGGGGTCAGTGCCTTCGGGAGCCTCTACGTCTCGAAATATGTCTTCGGATGGTGTGGTCAATGCTTGTTGGTAGTTGGACGAATCGTACTCTGGAACTCCTGGTAGTCTGCGAGACTTCAACTTTACAAGTTTGTGAATTCCTTTGCGTTGGCCTTTTTAACTCGTGAATGCGCGCATGCGCAGAACGAGTTATAGCATTTAGTGGACAAATTCACTCGGTCAATGGGCTGTAAACTTTAATCGCTAATTAATTAATTAAATTAATTTGTGCATTAATTCCTCTTTATTTATTTTATTTATTTCCTTTTTTTTTTTGGAAACGAGGGGTTGTTGGATTTGAACCCTCGAAGTCCTGCTTTGTAACTCAGAACCTTACCACTGCGCCACGCCAGCACTTGTTGATTTGGGAAGGTGAAAATAAAACCTATAAATACATATGGGGGGGCCATTGTGCCATTGTTACTACGCTGACCGAAATTACGACTACTGTAGGCTCAAACTTTGCTTTTCTGGCTCGTTTTCGTTTTTGGGGTGGATATTAACACTGGATAAAACAGGCTACAGGAATTTGTTTTTGTAGTGAATGAATGCCTTAGTTTTCGGGTCAACCGGACGATAGATACAGTGACGTTTTATCTCTGGACACGCTGGATCCATCTGTGCGCGGAGTTGTCAATGGCGTAGGCGAATCAAGGCGTTTTCTTTATGCTGCTTCATGTCAATTCATGATTGGGAAGCTTTATGGTTCAAGCAGTTGTGTCACCAGTGAGCTTTCAACGACTTTTGTGTATTCAAGACCATCTTAGCGAGAATTCATGTTGCACACCACAAGCTAAGTATTTCCATTTCTTTCGATCAGTAAACAAACGAACACAGTACCCTCGTGGTTTCTTGTTGGAAGACGGTGTTTCTCTGCTTTTATGATCAAAATCATCATCCATTCTGTGGGCGCCAAGTGTCGCATAGGGCATATTAAATTACGATCAAAATACACCTTCAGTAAGTTCGAAATGGAAAGAAGTAACAGTCAAGAATACTCGATCGCCAAATAAGAGGACATAATTATTGAAGTATTGAAGTCATCCACTCTCAAGACAAGCTATATTCAAACGGCTCGAAAATTGAAACCGAACCTCGTACTTTATTGGAGTTTTCAGGACTTTAATACGAGAACGGTGCCGTTCGGTAAGTGATATTTTTTAATGTTGTTTTTCTTGTTTGATCCCAATTCAAATAATGTTTGTACTCGGACGTATAAAGCTGTACGATTTCGCTCGATGGAAAATTATAGCAGATGAAGCCTCAGCTAAAATTATTTGCGAAAGAAAATTGAAACTTTTTATTTCTGCTTCTAAAAGGAAATGTAGCGTTTATATTTGAATTATTTGTTGTTTGTTGTTGTTGTTAATTCAATATTCTCTGAGGAGAATTAAACATCGTGATCAGTGTGTATTTTCTTTATACTAGTTATAGTTACCGCAAAAGTGCCAACGACATAGAGGAGCGAATAATTGATAGAAAGCTTTAAAATATATGATCATGAAACATATACGTTTAAATCTGACCGGCATTACATTGTAAGTATTAAAGACAACACGAAAGTCCCAGTTTATTTGATGACAAGATAACAAAATTAATACCCCATCCTAAAGTTGCTTAGAAATCGAAGATGTGTCTTGTTTGCTGAAAAATTCTGTCATTTTAGTTGCATGAATGGTGGAAAGAATTTTAAAATTATTATCGGAACGAGGAAGCGTTGCGTGACGGGGGACAAAAAAAATAAGATTTACCTTTCATTTTCATAGTATCTCAATATGTTTTTTAATAGGAGAGCAAAACCATTTTTGATAATTTAACTGTAGCTAATTTTAGTCCAAGAATTGCAACTTCATAAATAACTGAAGTATTTTTCTTTCCAAGAGTTGCGTGTATGACAGAACTGAAGACGAATGAATGTTTACATATATAATTAATTTTATATTGTGCGTGCGAAGCACAGACTTCACAAACTAGATCAGAACGTTTTGAAATGATTGAAATATTTTATTTCACGAACAGCAACTTGCTTTAAAATAAAACTCAAACCAGTCCGAACATATTGGCCGAATATTTAAACGACGTCTAAAAAGTTAGTTAATGAGGTCTAAATCAACTTATAAGCAGGTCAGTTTTTTAGTCTGTGTTTATATACACCTTCTAAACAGGGTTTACTGTGTTAGGTTGGCCAGTCAGTTTAAAATCGTATAAGGCCATGGTTTTGTTAAACCCTGTCTAAACCTTGTTTTTAAAATATTCTGCCCATAAAGTTGGCGATTATCGAATACCAGTGATTAAAGACTTCTCGTTTGAGTTTCCCTCCTGACCAACACTGATTTGGACGTGAATACGAAATACACCGGCTTGCGTGAATGCCGCGCGGAATCTTATTGTTCTGTTTCGAGAAATAAATCGTTTCCTCAAAATCCCTATTCGAGTCAGACTCAAAACTTGAAAATCGATTCTCGAAAACATCGAAGTATTGTCTTTTATACTCACGTCGAACTAGGACGAGACTGTCAACTTACATTTACCCGGTCACTGCATATTTCTATGTTAATTAATTTCTTTACTTTCCCATTCACGAGTTGGCACATAGTGCCTTTGATTTAATCTGAGGGGTCTGGTCCTGAAAAAGACCGTGTGATTATTGAATATACGTACTTACAATGAAGGGTGCCCTACCGTTGCCACTCGACAAAGGTTTTGATTAATTTTTGACAACTTTCTGATGGCTTCTATTTAAACTAGCAAATCAAATTGCAAGAATTGTGAGAGGCGAAGATGTCAATAGGCTACTTTCGAGATATTAAAATTCAGCTTGATAACGGGGCTCAGAGGGCACAAACAAAAGAAAGAATAAACATGCTTGTTCAATTATTCCGTTGTTTCTGTCCTCCAAGTCTCGCTACCAAGCTAAATTTTAATATCTAGAAAGTAGCCTATTGTCAGAACACGAAGCTTGAGAAGTCCGCCCCTTTGGTTTTTGCATTTTGATTGGTCAGTTAAAACGAAAGCCATCAGAAAATTGTCAAAAGTATGTCAAAAAGTTGTCAAAAATTAATCCAAAACGTTTGTTGAGTGGCAACGGTAAGGCGTTCTTCACTGCGAATGATAAGCAATGACAATTTATTTAATATGGCGGCTGAGCATTTGAGATGAACAAACTTAAGAATACTAGCAGGAGACCAACCAGTTAGTTATTTACATGGCGTGGTCGGGGAGTTGAACTGCGGATGTCCGAGAACAAACCCCGTTAACTAGTAACAGGATGTAAGGGTTGAACCCCTGGACCTACGGATTATACAAGACCAGCGCCTAACCATTCCGCCACGTTGCCTCTATACTAACATAAACTTGTTGTGATAAATTGCGAGTAGGGAGGGGGGTGCGATGGGTGAGATGGGTGCGTCCGCACCCCCGCACCCCCCACGGGCTGTGGAGGTCCACCTATTGTGGACCAAAGGTTCAAAAGAAAGTGAAATAGTAGTGCTTGTGCTCTAATTCGATAACTGGTGTAGTTTGAAAATGAAGTCTGAATCAACTGATTCATCCAATAAACCAAAACAATCGCAGCTTTGAACGTGTTTGCATATCGCCTTCATCGACAAAGACAACATCAAGCGAGTCATTTTCTTCATCCAAATATTCACTCCATTGGCTTGAAAAATGTCTTTAATCGAAGGTCCGCAATATGTATTTTTAGTATTCTTTCATCGGTATTCCCTAAACTTGTAAATTACATGCACATAAAGTTTGAATTTAACTGAAAAATTCCAGAAATAATCATGTTTTTACGTTCACTTTTGGCTGCCTGGTTTCATATCAAACTGCCTTCAAAACGCACGAAATGCAGTCTCGGACAACCTAATCTTTCAAAATTTCCCGGGGGGCATGCCCCTGGACCCCCCTAGTAGCTAGCGCCTTCGGCGCTCGTACGATCACACCTTTGGCACTCTAACGCACCCCCCAATCAAAATCCTGTCTACGGGCCTGTGTTCTGTCCTATTTGTTGTTTAGTCGGCCAAGGATTTTTAAATTGGGTATGCAATCAACTCTCTCAAAGCGGACACCACTGTAAGGCGGACACCTCTCTTAGGCGCACATGGTTAGCTGTTCCCTAGTCCCGTACGAATGATCACGTTTCTCTTATTTTTCTGTAATGAAACTCTCTGAGTTCACTGTATTCTGTTATACCACCCTTACCTCGTTAACGTGTCCATGGTTCTCCTCGTCCCATTCTTTTTTCTGTTTTAGAACTGGCCTGAAGCTTGCCTTGTGCACTATTGCAGACTCCACCAGAGCCAAGAAGATGAAAGCGAACGACACGATTACATACAGTTCAGCGGCCATGATATAATTGACCTTCGGCATTCCCTGACCACTAAACTCCAGTAGAAAGATCTCCGTTAGCACTGTTGTTATACCCAGGCCTGCTCTGTCACCAATGGCTGTTGGGTCCATCCAGAACTGGAGCCAGGAAGCTAACGTGCATGCAATACAAGGTAGGTAGAACCCCATGATGAAGTGTTGTATGCGACGCCTTATTTGGAATTCGGCCACGGCTGCCGTGTGCGTTCCTAGAAATAATACAGGAAAGCTAAGAGATCTGAGTTGCCTCTGGCTTACAGTATCGTTATTGAATTCCCAAAGATAACGATCACAGCTAGAAGTGGAAGTGAAGTAAACAGTAAACACTTAATGACTGGTGAAACAGTGAATTTTTGTTTCCCGAGAATCTCAATGTTTCACTTAATGACTGGTATAAGTAATACTTCTGGGTGGAGAAGCACTGTGAGTGAGTATAGTGTCGTTCTCAAGAGCACAACAGAACGACTGCAGCCAGGGCTCGAACCCATACCTCTTGATCTGAATCACACACTAAGCGCACCTCCGACGCGTATACCCAACCGATCAAATATTGTGGACTATTATCTGGAGTGATGTGCTCATGTTTACTCCTATATAAGTAAGTACCTGTGATGTAAGACGTGGATTCCATTTTGAGAGTTTTCTTTTCCACGCGAAACTCAGTAATATCGTATTCCCTTAATAAGACTTTTGTCCATTGATACTGGACTTGACTGTCATCGTAACTGTCTGAAAGAAAATACAGCACAACTCGTAAAAATATACTTAGCTGTCTAATAAGATATACTTAAAATGAATGATATATAATTTGCACATACAAGCTGCTAGTTGGAGTCTCAAGGTCTGAACATCCATTGGATAGCTTCTGAAGTCCATGTGACTTGTAAGAGTTGCTTTAATCCTTCGAAAAAAAGATAGATCTACTTGGAAAAAGTGAATCTCAGTAGTAAGTGAACTGGCCAATCACAACAAACACAACGAACCAATAAAAAATCGCATCAACATGCAACTGGTATAAAGGACGGGAAAACATGCGCAACTCAGGGTATCAAGGGCGGGAAAACATGTAACTGGTATCAAGGGCGGGAAAACATGCAACTGGTATCAAGGGTGGGAAAACATGTAACTGGTATCAAGGGTGGGAAAACATGCAACTGGTATCAAGGGCGGGAAAACATGCACGTTGTTGAAATTATTTATAATTAGTTTTTAAACTTCAGCTAGCAGTGCACAATCTGGGAATGACTCGTATAGTTTACATATACAAACCACTCAGAGAAGAAAATTGTTCCGTCCCCAAAGAGATAAGCCGTTCTTGTTTTTTCGTCCACTTCAAGTTTTCTGGAGTTTTCGATCATGGTATCAGGATACCAGATTTTCTTCAACATGTCTTCTTTCAGCCTGACATACCATGATTCGTTACCGTACGCAAGTCTTGGATCCTTCCAGTTTTCCTTCATTATCAGCTCAACCGTGTATTCCTTCAAAGGGGGACAGAAGCAGGCAGTTAAATCTCCCATCTCC